>JAJHUR010123848.1:0-48388 GCA_027495735.1 Lutjanus campechanus | reverse complement strand
ATTGATTAATTATGTCTCAACCATATCATGTCAGCTCTGCAGCCCTTCCAAGTCAAAGCTAAATAAGCTAAATACGAATTTAGAATAAGAAACATTTTATCAACTCTGTAAATTCATCTCTAGGAGGTTCGTTACAAGGTGTAATAACCAAGCGTTTGAGCTTTTAAAATATATTTTTCCACCATAATAGAACAGTAATAATCAATAGCCCCTCAAAATACGATTTTGTTCTAAGTCTCAGGAATGAGTGATATATGATATATATCACAGAGTGTGTTTTAGAGGAACTGATAATTTTAGAAGATAAATCAAGACATGTATCTTATAATTCTTTCCTCACCTCTCTGTCACATCACAATCCAGCCTTTCCACTACTTTGCACACACGCACAATCTCTTATTGGTGAAAATACAAGTCCTCCATATCTTTCTACATGTCCACCGGAACCCAATGAATTTACATTAGCAATCACAGAGTGGGTAACCGCCCCACGCCTCCATCAATCTCTGATGGGGGAATAAAAATGAAATGCACTTCTCAGGCAACTCGGATTAAGGATCACGCTTTTATCAAATACTAAAGTCTATTTCAAGTCCTGTTCATAAATAACTGAGGGGCAGAGAGGGAGGAGAAGAAGAAGTAGAAGAAGGTGGGGGCAAAAAAAAAAAAAAAATGAGGGAGAGAGTGGAGGGGAACAGGCGAGGATGGTGTGGATGTAGACAGAGAGCATCATGGTCGGAAGCTAAGGGCACTTGGGGTTTGAGGGATTAGGAAAAAAAGGTAGAAAATAAGAATCTGAGGGCATTTCAGCATCATATAATCCCCACGACTCCTTTCCAGGAATCTCCGTCAATTACACATGAAAAATGGAATTCAGGTTAAGATGGCGCTGCTCGGGGTGCAGACCCCGGCTTCCTGTCTCCCTCTCGAGCTGCACTTCTTTCCCATGCTCCACTCCACGCTGCTTAGCGAGGATGCTACCGAGTGGCTTTCCCGACCATTTAGATTTCCCACCATAGTCTAGACACTCCCCGGAGACTCTGCCATCCATTATAAAGATAGAGCTTTCAGAGAGAAGAGGAAGTGAAGGCCTCACACAGAGCGCGTTCTGCCTAAAATGTCCGTCTGTCTCCGACCCTCACCGACTCGAGATCTGCTGTCTTAATATTTTATGATGATCTCACCTCTCTTCTGTAGCGTGCTGCTGCTTACAGAGCATCCTCTGTCAAACTACACTCAGGTCTCTGTCATTAGAGAGGCTCCAGAGGAGACGATGAGCTGCACTTCCCCCAGAGTTCTCACTCTCAACCCTGCAAAATCCCACAGGAGTTGGGGGCTGTAGTTACGGCTAGCTCGACCTGTCGTCCTCATTCATCAAACACTCGGCCCCGCGCTGCCCGGTCTCAGCTGGTGAGAGACCCGGTCGGTCAACGGAAGACGGGAAGACGTGCAGCTCCATCCTGAGTCCCTCTAATCACACACTTCACTTTATGGAGTGACCCGTTTTACAACCCTCTGACAAGGAACCTCAGCAAAGCTCGTTTTATCTGTTCTCATCAGCTCCACAGGTAAGTATCGACATTTCTATACTAAAAACAGCTCGTCATGAAAATAAAGGCTGTGCACAGTGATGCTGCTTTGAATTCCTGCACTGAAACAACAGGAGCATTTAAGCTTTCCCCCTCTGTCCCTTCTTAGAGGGATAGATGGCTTTTTTGAAGTAGGGTTGTCTGAGGTACTTATGAATAGTTAGAATAACATCTATCTAGTCGGTACACAACCAGTTTGGAGAAGCACAGGCAGCAGAAGACAGGAGCAGTACAGCCCTTTCTGATGTGCAACCACTATTTTATCTGGTTAGAATTGTGCCATGAATTACTTGGGCTAGGTATCGTTTAAAAAATTATGATACCAGTACCAATACCAGTACCTTTAAATGGTTACCAATATCTACTTTTTGGCATCTCAACACCGTCAAATACACCCCACCCGACTTCACCGCCGTAGACGGCATCTACAGTAGCTGATAGCTGTAGCTGCAGAAGCTGGCCAATCACACGTTGCATGGGATTGAAGAACTCTTGTGGTGATTGGCTGCAAGTAAAACCAAACAAATAGTTTTCAAGATCTAAGTAGAAATTTAAAAGATAGTTCTGCAAGTCAAGAATGTTGCTGTTTGATCTAAAACTGCTGAAGTACAAAGAAACTTTAGGATTGTGAAGATAGGTAATTAGGAAAATTACAGTAGCATAAGTGACGTCATGATTTTCTCTTTCCAAAAGCTAACGTTAGCTGCTGAAGCTACGATGCCGTCACATGACCAACGGGGCTGTCTCTTCATGGCTGATAAAAGCACCAGAACTTGCTGGATAAAACACTTCAGGTGAGATAACGTTACAAGGGACAGCGATGTTCCACACAAAACTAAATAACAACAAACCTACAATAAACTGAGACGTCCTTCACTTGTAAAATGATATTTTAAATAGACAAACATATATGTAATTTATAGCACAATTCAAATGGGTTTAAAAAATTATGCAGGCACACGCTCTACCGACTGAGCTACCAGGGAGTAACAACAGTTATATAAGCTAATGTCGCTCTCTCCAATGCAACCAGACACCTTTGCGAAAAACGTTTTACCCTGAAGAACACGAGAGTTGTTGGTCCTCAGCTGCCATGATCTGTTTGGTTGTGTTATTGACTTTGAGGAATCCGAACTAATTCTTTAAAACACCAAACTCACACAGTAACACACAAAGTTAAATGATCGAGGCAACAGTAGGCGAAGAACTCTGTGTTCTACAAGGTAAAATTACTGTTTTTTCCAGAGGAGTCTCATGGCTTTGGGTGTCTCATACAACCCCACTTCAAAAAAAAAAAAAGAACTATCCCTTTACTGTAAGTATCATGACTGGAGCATTTTAAGAATTATGTTGTGGTGAGGAAGTTATAAAGTTTTACATATTGCATTTCTGTTTACTTCTATTCTTACAGTAACAGGAAGTTGTACTAGTTGCAGCTGCTAAATATTTGCTAGCATTCAGCTAAAAATGTCCACATGAGCTGCATGGTTCTGGATTGTATGTGGATAATTGAAACAGTTTTTCTTCATTTTGTTAAACTGATTTAACTGACATGTACAGTTTAACATACACTGCATGAAAAAAAAATGCAGTGATCACAGGAAATCGAGGCCAAATCAGAACCGTCTGGGCACCAAAATTTGATCAGAGAGCAAAGATTTGATCACAGAAGAGTGTGCATTTCCAACTGTAGAGTAAATAAGTGGCTATCAGTATGCTAACAGTCAACAACTTGTACCTTCTCATGCCTAACCCTAGCTGCCAGGGATTGAGATGGAAGCACTGCTTCTATAAACAGCGGTGAAAAACTGTTCAAGTAGTGTGACTGTGTGGACTGTAGCTTACATTAAGCAGCGTGGCTGGTGAGTGGCACCTCTCTGCCCCAGCTGGACAACCTTTGATTTGCATGCTGCTGAGATTACTGTAAACCGTCATATGTACTCGACTCGACCTGGCTGCTGGTGATACCTACTCCTAAACACACTTGCTGCTAATTCCTGCACATACCAAGCTGCTACTCCCATGCTGCAGAATACAGAAGACACCACATAGTGGATTCATTCGTGCAGCAGTGGATACTATTCCTGGCTTTGGAGTCAGGTGAGACTCACACCTGCAGTTTTGTGTAGTGCTTTAAATACTTTAAAGGTGCAATATCTAAAAAATATTAGCTTAACATATTCAAAAAATGTACTAAAATTATCAACAGAATGGAGAAATAACGGTTTTGACATTCTGTCTGAGACATATTGTGTTGCAGAGATGTTAGCATGCTAATTAGCTAGCCCTGGCCAATCCTGCCCACATTGTACCCCAAGAAGCGAAAGTCTGTGAGTATCCTGAATTTAGTACTTTTTAACTGTGAACAGTTAGCAGCAGTTAGCGTTGGTGTTGGTGTTTGTTTGTTTGTTTGATGAATTTGACAGGTGTTGCAAAATCTTGCAATTCTTACATACTGCTCCTTTAATTTTATATTTTGTGCTTCTCTCATGATGCAGTATATATGTGTTTTTTTTTTTTGTGTTTCATGATTGTGCAATCGCAGTAGCATGTGGTGTAGTGTAGTGTAGTGTAGTGTTATAATCTCTGAGAAATATCAGCATAATTCATCCATTTTGCTCGGAATGGTGCCTGGAGAACCAGTTTAGCAAAAATTAAGATCTAGGACTATTTTTTGAATATAAAGTTGTGTTTGATGAAGATACCTGCAGACAACCATCTGGGTTTGACCTCCACAACCTACAGTTAGAGTAGCTTTCACACGTCATGCATGCTAGGTCTGGGATGAAAAGAACGCCAAAGCATGGGCGCAACCCCTGGTTCCTTTGTAACACAGGGTCACCCCAAAAAACATGAGCTGCACTGGCCAATAAGCTGCTCCGTATTCAGTAAGATAGCATTCAATTATATTCCGAATCAGATCAGGGTTGTATATTATTTTTTTTACAACTTCCATCAATCAAATTCCCTGACTATGTAGGTGTAATCAATGTACTTGCCAACAGGGAAGGACACAAAAGGGCCAACTGGTACATCCACTACCTTTGAATAAATCATTATGTTTTATAAATCAACATAAAAAAAACATTGTTGGACTGAAATATTAGCTGTGTTACAACCATAGCTCACACTATTATGACTGAGACTCACACGTACTTCACTTGTAACATCGGACAGTGTCTACTTTTGGCTTAATTCCTCGTGACTTGTTTTCTCTATTAAAAAACTTCTAGTGGTTTATGATAGCAGACACATGCAGCTTGTTTGCTAAAAGATATTAAATATGTAGTTAAAAAAAATCTCTGAGTAAAAGAGTGAAAAATGACAAATGTTACAATTGTGGGAACTCTTCCCGAAACAGTTTAATTTTTAATTAAGGATAATCAGGTTTATTCCTTTACTTCCATCCAATACAGGCACATCATGTTGCGTAGGACTGGTATTTATTAAAGAAATGTAAGATTTGGACCTGGCACTATATGAATTGAAGTGTGGATGGTTGTCCGTCCATAAATATGTCAGTCCATCAGACTGGCAGCTTGTCTTGGGAGTCCCCTGCTTCTCTCGCAGTTTATACTGGGACAGGCTCCTGGCCGGCACATAGACAAGTATAGATTATGGATGGATGTGTTTTTAGCTTCAGCTGCTCGTCATTTTGGTTTTCATTCTGTGAAATTAAACTGACTGGCTGATGAATCAGCTCATGTGTGGGCCCTGACTTACTGTAATGACAAAGTTATGCCATCAAGACATCTTGGCAGCCAATAAATATGCATGAAATAACAAGAAAATTCATGGTTTTCGTTCCTTAACTCCAGCCTTCTGACACAGCCTGCATATTTAGCCTTGAAAACGGTAATGTTTTGTTTCCTAGCCCTGGAAGACATCATTAAACATCATTTGTAAGCATACATTACACTATACGCAGCAAATCGCCCATCTGGTGATTTTGGAGCTCACTGTCTGGGAAACAATAAATCTATTGTATGGCTGCATGTAAAGAATCCCACTAAAGTAACGCCTCCGTGTAGACATACGTCGAGTATATTAAACATAGCTGTGTGCACAGACTGTATGTAGTGTTAATAATGCAGTGTTTACACCTTGGCATTGAGCAGGCAGTACTGGCCCAGGGCTGCAAACTGGCAGGGCTGTGCAGTAATTAGGGGCTGTGTGTTGGGGATGTGAAGGCTTGCTGCGTGTCATGCTGATACCACTGCCGGGCAGACCTGGTGTGTCGGCAGCAGGCACGCCGAGCGCTACACAAGGCCACACCTTTGTGTCACAGCAGGAAGTTGCACCTTTCGCTTCAACAGCCTGTGAGCTTGGTGGTTACTCAGCAGTGCAAGGAGGGACACAGAGGATGTTAACGCCGTTGACAGCAGTCGTTAGCTGTCTGCACAACATGAGCAACGTGTGTGGCCTGTGTGTTCAAGCGCACACTCATATTAACCTGTTATATTTGTTAACATTTTGCCATCACGGTGCAGTGGACCATGAGTGTTTTCATTCAGCGTCATGCTTAAATTGCATGCATAACACCTTGGATATGTTACTTTGTAATTATTGTTAATTTATTTAACTATATTTTATGTTTTTTTATATTTGCATGTGCATTTTTGCGTTGGATTCATTCATTTATGTCTGTAAAATCAAATGAAATCATCCCTGTTGCACTCACTCATGAGTTACTCACTCACGACTTATGTGATTTTCTCTATATGATTATTTTTTCCCCACATTTATATGCGGACTATGCGGGGGATACTGATATATGGAAAAAGTCGCACTGGATCCAGCAGTTTAAGTACAACTTCTGTGTGTTCTGGTTTGACTAATTTATGACTCTGAGAGGAAAAGGTGCAATTTTGACACAAATTGCATCATTCTCATAGAAAAAAAGGGTTAAAGGAGAACATCAGCAATTTAGTACTGAACTCCCATGAAGTGGGTGGACTTGTTCAAGTCAGATAAAAAGAGAGCGGTTGAAATCAAAGCGGCAGACGCTGAGATTTCTAGACTTCAAGCTCCAAGTGTGGGTCTTTTTTATTAGATCTTTCCTGCCTGGTAAATGCAAACATATTTTGAACTCCACACCTCCCATTTGTAGCTGGAAGGTGGGTAACCAACCTCAGCCCGGCGGGTCAGGCCAGGTTCAGGCAAAAAAAAAAAACGGTCAGCAAATGGAACTTAAGTATTGCTGGAGGAACCATCAACCAGAGGACGACAGAGGCAGAGTTTCCACCATTAATGGGTGATGTGTTGGTGACCCATGCTTGACTGGCGGGAGGAAGATTTACACGTATATATGTTTTTTTAAGAGTTATTGATTTGAACATAATCTATGAATTGTTTTAGATTTAGCGATTGCAATATTGTGCAACGAACTATGAAGCGTTTTGTGATAAATAAATAACTTTTTTTTTCCAATGTGTTCTCATCCCAATTCATCACATACCGACAATTTGCGTCTGATACTGAAGCACAAGGTACCTGTTACTGGCTGTATCTGACACACACAGGAAGCCTTTTTACATGTGATTAACTCTGTGAAACAGTTGTAAGTTGTTTAGGTTTTCTACTCGGTTAGGTTACATCACGTGATGTCACGTCACGGAAACGGCTCGCAAAAACCAAAACCATTTTGGTTTCACGCAGGAGATGAACCCTGGTCTCCTGGGTGAAAGTCCTGCGCTTGTTTGTGGACTTTCTCTGTCTTAATATTACATCAACAGCCTAATGTGTCTTATACAGCCATGGATGGGTTTACACTTGAAAAGTCACTGAGCTGCACCAAATATGCCAAGTAAACCGATAGTGAAGTGTGAAATCAGTGAACTGCCCCTTTAAGGAAGAATTTCACGGAGAAACGATTTATAAGGTGGTAATTCCATCCTATTATTAAATTCTCTGCTTTTATGAAGGTGCCACGAGGAGACTTTTTGAACCATGAAAACATCAGTTTAATTATTTCCCTCCTTCATTCTCTTTACGACTAATAACAACAGAAAAAGAGTTACAGTTTCTGGTTAATTGAAAGCCAAATCTCTGTCAGCTGTCGTGTTTGATGTCTTTATCGTGTGCTGCATCTTTAAGGACTTGTTTACTGGCTGCAGTGTGTGCTGCGTGCGTGTCAGAGCATGCATGCTTGAGTTTTACTTTGAATTCATTAGCGCGTGTATTTTATATAATATATATATATTTCACTGTACAAGCTGCAGGCTCTTACAGTTGTGAAGAAAGAGATTCGGTTTACCAGTTACAACACAAGCAAACCCAACTGGAGTCCTAACAGCCTCTTGCATCTCCGTTTGACATTAATTGATAATCAAACAAGCCTTCACATTAGACATTTATGAGATCAGCTGAATTATCTATTTAATGTAACCCAATTATATGCAACCCTTGTGCACCAATCAACAGTAATTCCCGACTCATAAATGACAGCTACAACGACAGATTTAATCAATAATAAACATTGATGAAAACTTGCGACCCGCTTAGAAAGAGGGTAATTAACAGGGAGAAAAAAGTGCTGTGCTGAATTTCTTTTTTTCTGCAGGAAAACCGCTCTCTGATCCTCGTGGTTTATACCGTTCACAAGAAGCTCCTCTGTATCACAGCTCACATTCCAGCACCAGTGAGAGTAAGTGTAAAACAAACATTCAATTTCCCTTTGACAATTAGCGATAGACATTTATCATTAATTCTTAACACAGGCTTCAGCTGCTCAGGCTCTTAATTAAAGCCTTATAATTTTTTTAAGTTGTTGCCATAAAACTGAATTTCATGAATTATTTAGTCAGCCTTTTTTCAGTGCAAATTAAACACCAGGCCAGCTTCTACTGGAGAGAATCCTTAGATGACTTCACCTGTGTTTGCTAGGGCCAGAGAAGACATCTTTGTTATGGCTCACATGGGACTCTCCCACCTGAAGCTCGAGCTTGAAAAACTCTGATATGAAATAAGATGCTAAGCGGTGGTGGGATGCCCTAGTCTTACATCACAGCGGAGGACTGTCACATCCTGTACGCTGAGTATCAGCTAACACATGTCAACAGAGCGGCCGTCAGAAGCAGCCCATTAGAGACTTTGGGGAATTCTGCACCTGAAGCCTGTTTGGGTTCAACAGAACCGCATGAAACTCTTCTGACAAAATGGAGGTAAGTGTGCACACAGGGGCCTGCTGCGCTTACCAGTCTTGTAAAGAGGGGCACTCCCAAATGCCAGAGGTGATCGTTCAGCAGTCCGCTGTACACCACGTTCCCGAAGACAGCAATGCTTCCTGACTTACACAACGTGTTTCCTGCGGGGACACAAAGAAACACAAGCAGGCGTCATTTAAACGGACGGGGAGCAGCCGGAGGCAACTGCGGCGAGGAACTGAACTCTGAGAGGAAAGAAAACGAGGCAAATTCAATCAAAGGAAATAATTGCTCGCAAATAATAGAGAATGCATCAACGATTGTTATAAATATTGATTCCAGAGGTTTATTGACCTTACAGATAATGACAAATAGAGATAGGTAGCTTGTCTGCAGTCAATAAAGTTGCACAACTGAGGCAGGCTGACCTACTGTAACAACAAGAGGTGCGCAGAGACGTCATTATCTGTATCTGTATCTGTTCAATCAACAATATTATCTGTCTCTGTATCAGTATTCAGATAGAAGACCAGATGTGGGTGCAGTTTATACACATTAAATCAGGCAAATGTTTTATTTTGCAACCTAACATTCATTGGCGATGCAATTGTTATTGTGATTATGGAATAAATTTCCACATCCTCATACTGTGCTTGTCATCTTTCTTTTTCTTTTTAACAAAAGTAAGTTTTATAAACTGAACCCCACCACCACCCCTTTAACTGTGGTAACACTGAACAATCAGAAACTGAAAAAAATGTTTTTATAGATCAACATATTCTGTTTTACATTGGAAATAGGAACTTTTAACAGTAAACATAAAAATGATCCTTCAGTTAACGGGAATAATCTTAAATTTCAATGATGCTGCGTTCATGTTTCTTGATGTGTTAATCTAACTGCAGTCTACAATACTTGGATATTATAAATATATATTAATATCATAATATGTTATGATAGTTCTTCTGGAATAATAACAAGCATATTTGGATGGAAGACATAGGTTTCCACAGCATTATTTGTGCTTTCCTGAGTAATGTATATGTATTCAGGCGCATCCCTGATCATCATCATCATCATTCATCTATCTATAGTCTATAAAGTCTATCGAAATAACAGAATGAGATGCAGTTAGAAGATGACACTGGTGAGAAAAATCTCTAAACCTGGGGGAAAAAAAACTGTTAAAGCCTGAACCTGTTAAAAAAAAAAATTACAAAGTTTTTTTTTCTTGCAAATTTATGATTTCATAATCTCAGAAAACATTTAAGTTTTTTTTTTTTTTCCCTCAAAAATTTACGACTTTAATCTTGAAAATCTGAGGATTTTAAAATTTTTTATATTGCCCCCCTGTCCTGGCTCCATTGTAGTAAATACTTCATCGTCACAATTCATATTACTTATAACTGTCCAGAACCGTGTCCTGAAATGACACCCAAAATAAAACGGTCACTCCTCTTGGTTTCGATTACAGCCGTGATCCCGGTCTCCAACATGAAGACTTCAGAGTGCACTATCAGTCTGTCTGAACAGTCTGAATTAATCTAAGACAGATTAAACCAAAAATAAAAAGGAGCAAACATGGTAAAAATGTTGTTTTATACAGTTTTGCTGTTCTGTTTTGCCGTGCGCTGCTGTGACAAAACAAGCAACTGTTGCTGCAATGATATCGAGATCCTGCAAAGAAAAGAACCCTGAAACTTCGAGTAAACAATGTCTCGTTTCCCGTGGTTCAGTGAGGATTCAACCCTCCCAAACAAGCTAACAAACCAGCCTCCTGATCCATATTCAAGATGCTGCTTGTTTATTGTTAATAGCAGCTTCCATTCAGCCGAGGCCTCACTTACGACCCACTAGAAGAGTGTGGTGGTGTGTGTGTCTGCAGAGACTCTACCCTCTGCCTGCATTTTCTTTGGGCAGTGGGTGTGCAGCCATCAGCCAATAACAGCATGTAGAGTGTGAGGTCTATCAAAGCGTAATGACCAGGTGAGCCAGATAAGCACGCATCCAAGAAGAAGTTGCAAAAATGGTGGACACATGCGGACAAAAATGCAAATGTAGGGAGGCAAAATGACAAAGCTTGTCCTGAAAGGAAAGTAAATTAAAGTTGGGCTTTCACATCTCAGAGAGTCAGCCCGTTTCCTGTTCCACAGGCAGGTGCAAGACAGAGTTATTAGTTTTGTGTTTTTCATTAGTTTGTATCTTTATTTCCTTTTTGATTTTTGTTTTTCATTCAGTTTAGTTTCAGTTATTTCTTAATGTTTAAAAATGGTTTGTATTAGTTTAGTTTTAATCATTTTCACTTTTAGTTTTAGCTTCATTATTATAACAAGGGAGGCGAGATTTGACTCAGAATAGACTTTACACTACAAATTCAACACTTTGTGAAGGCCATCCCTATCTTAATAAACATGCGCCTCCTCATGCTTGTTGCACTGACAAATTTGACCAAACTGATGAAGAAGAAAACTAAAGACATTTCCTGTATTTCCTTTACTGTGTCCTTTTTTTTAATCTCTTTCTTAAAGCTACTACAAGAAACTTTCATATTTTCTTGATTTTGGATGCTCCTGTGGACAAAATCAGCAGCGTTTCCATCTTAACAACCACAAAATATAACGTCAAAAATAGAATATCCACATAAAAATCTCCTCCTGCTTCTTTTTAGCACTAATAAACGACACACTGTAACTTTGGCTGGGAAAATGTAAACACAGGTTTGTTTCATCTGATTTCACCGACCCGGTGGCAGACATTAAGAGTCCGACAGATGCTACATGGCTAATAGCAGATCTTCTCGTGCATGGTCTCATTTGTCTCATGCAGAGGCATCGGTAATAAATTGAGACTGTTTCATAACCAGTAAAAAAACTCCTTGAGGAAGCTTTAATTAGTAGTTTTATTTTTATTTCAGTGAATTAAAATGTTTTTCACACCTCATTCTAGTTTTTAGTTTAGTTTTAGTTAACTATAATAACCTTGGTGCAGGCAGTTAGCTTATTTAGCTCGCTAAAGTACGCTTCTGGTGTTGTGGCGGTGGGGAGGAAGGGCCATGAATGTTGTATTTACAAACTCCAAACAGCAAATCCTACTCATTCTGCCTTTAAGTAAAGATTTTTTACTTTTTTAGCATGCAAAAAGTTAAGTTCTAACACGGGTAAGACATCCAGGGTCGCTTCTGGAACAAATTAGCATTTTTCAAATAAAAGAATAAGAATACAGAAATAACTGACCAGACAATCAAGATTGCAGTGCACTGCCCAGAAGTCAGTTTCTTTTGTGTTCAGCAGTATTTAGTTCAGGTATTTTTGCATATCAAAACATGCATATCGTCGCAAAAAGAAAGTTGGTAGCTCTTTTTTAATACTTTTCATCAGATGAATATAATAAAACCCACACACAGATAGTCACCCAACAGCGACAAAATAAAAAACTATTCTACAACACGTTAAGGAGGGAAAACCCAGGATTTCTTTTACTTTTTTCTTGGAGACCAGTCTTGTCCAGACAAAAGACCTGAACCACATGGCATACTGTTTGGTACGTTTATATTCTAAGGCTGGATTTGTAGTTATTTATTTTATTAATGGAACAGAACCCAGAGGTTTCGGTTAAACTCTGGTTTTATGTGAGGCTTTTCCAACATAAAAAGAAAAAAAAAAACATCTGACAGAATATACTTGACAGATACACAACAACACCGGCATCCTGTCAAGCCCGCTGGAGGATGTAAAGCATCAGTCCTCCAACAGTATATAAGTCGTGTCCACTGCCGCTGAGCCTCAGCACACAGTTCACCCTCTCAAAGACACTCTTAATTAG
The DNA here is from genome assembly GCA_027495735.1 of Lutjanus campechanus. Classification (NCBI taxonomy): domain Eukaryota; kingdom Metazoa; phylum Chordata; class Actinopteri; order Lutjaniformes; family Lutjanidae; genus Lutjanus; species Lutjanus campechanus. The sequence goes on along the minus strand of JAJHUR010123848.1, from coordinate 35,832 downwards.
CTCAGTGCCAAACGAAAACACACATGCATGTGTGCCCACACGCACATGTCCCCAAGAGTGTGATGTACTGCACACTGACGTCCCCATGTATGTGATGAATGCAGCTTATGGAGCAGGCAGCACAGAAAACACAGGTCCCCATTGTAATTTCTGCACAAAGGAACGCTGCAAAGGCACACCAGGGGTGGAGTGAAGCAGTGCTGACAAGCAGCACATGCATTATTTAAAAACAAAAGTAAAAAATGCCCATTAAAGTGTCAGTGGTGCTTTCGGCAGTGCTGGCTTGGGCGCGGTGTGCGTATTACTGTTATTAATGGGCCAGGCGTGGGGGGCATTTCTTCAGTGTGATTGCTCTGCTGCTGTTGCTATCCGTGGTTCAAGCCTCCCCCTTTTTTTTTTTCCATTTCTTCTGTGCATGCGTGTGTGTGTGTGTGTGTGTGTGTGTGGAAGAGGAACAGATAAAGAGCATGATACAGACAGAGACAGAGAGACACCGTGAGACCCCGAGTGCACAGTCAATGAGCTCCTACAGCTAATATCATTTCACATTATTGAATGCATATTAAGGCAGAGAGACCTTGTCAGACGAATAGGAGCAGCAGTGCTTATATCAAATTCTGATCCGCCGTCACGGCCATGTCTAAAAAATGCCGGGAATGTAGTCAGCATATTGAAAATAAGTGCATACCATTTTTCTTTGCAGTTTAAGATCAAGGGCTATACATTACCGCTACTGACACAGCAGAATGAGGTCATTGTGCATGTTGTAATTACAGCTGGGTAAACACTCTGCTCTCTGCTGCAACACTGCAAACGCAGACAGCATACAGAAAAAAAAAAAACAAGAGGATAAACCAATGACTTTTGATCTCTCCGCTTAAAGTATTGGAAAATATTAAACACATCAGTGGGAATAAATAAATTGAACAAAGTGATCACTGGTGTTTGTTATGGTCAATTCCAGAGCAGTGTGACACATTCAAATCAATGCGGCGGGTGTTTTTCTGTTGTGCACAAACAGTAAAGACACATCTCTGACCTATTCTTCTATAACCAGTTTGTTATGGTATTATTAATGGTGTTTACATGCAGCAAACAGAGCACATAATCAAATTTTCCATATTTGCATGTAGAAAATGTCACATAGAAGAGACAGCTTAATTTTACCCCTCACAAACTCTGCAGAGCTGTACAGTCAGTGGCTTTTTAATTTTTTTTTTTTTTTGTTTATAAAAAATTGATTCAACTCTGCATGTTTGCACCACCGGAGCATCTGTGGTTCTTTTCATTTTTAATAAAAATCGAACCTAAACTGAGGACGTGTTGTTCGTTGCTTCGCGATGAACTGTTGACGATAATCCTGTTTTTGGTTGTTAATCCTGCGTTTTTAGGACCCCTCTCGGCAGCTGGGTGTTCTCTCATCTGCAGACTCGACAGCATTGAGCCCAGCCTCTGATTAATTATTAATTGTGTGATTAAAGTGTGCATTGGTGTGGGTGTGTGGGTGTGTGAGTGTATGTGTGTGGCAGAGGAATGCAACCTGCAGTCTACTTTGCATTATCTACAACTTTTATTCCTTTTCTGGTCTGTTTTTTTTTTGGTGCAAAAGTATTTAACTACGGGCATCAAATTATTTAATACCCAAATCATTGTGCATGTACTATACCTGCAAGAAGAGAAGAGAGGAAGGAGAAGGTATTGTTTTATTAAGTGTGTGATACCTGCTTGAATCTGGCTCAATTTTCTTTTGGCTGCAAGTCAGAGCTTCTTCTTCTACTTTCTGTTTTTTTTTCCAATCACACATACGTACATGGAGGGTTTGGCCAACATAGATTTCAAGGCTGACGCTGCTGCAAAATATTTCAGGATTGAATCTGCTTATAAATTATTCTAAATGCCAATATTCAACCTTAAACTTCAACAATTTTCAAAACTTTTCCAAAGAAGAAAAAATAAATTTGTACTTGGATGGAATCGGAAAAACTCATGATGCCCTGCACAGACAGTATACGTAGTGTGACGCACTGCAGAACTCTTAACCAAGTGTCAGTGCAGTAAAGCATTTACAACAGAAATCAGTGTTTCAAGACTTTTCTATATAAGAGCGTCTGCATCTTCCAGGTTCCTCCAGGAAAATAACTTTCAGAAAATAGTGGAAACTGTTTCATTAGAGATGAGTAAGATGTCCGCTTGGTTGCACTTGTTTTGAGCAACCAAAATCCACAGGTGTTAGAGATGCAATTATGTGAAAAAATTATTAATTTGTAGTCAATTGCACAGTATTAAAGCTGAAATGATTATTTAATTACTTGCTTAGTGAAAACAATAAAATAGTTGACTATTTAAAAGGTCCAGATTTACTGTGATTTATTGGAAGAATATGGCAGGAATAGAATAGAATATTCATATGTATGCTTTCATTAGCGTATAATCACCTGAAATTAAGTATGGTTGTATTTTCGTTACCTTAAAATGAGCCGTTTACATCTAGGAAGGGTGTAGTTCCACCTCCATGTTTCTACAGTAGCCCAGAATGGACAAACCAAACGCATTTGTGAGTTTCACGGTCACCATAGGTTCTCCTACATGCTTGGAAGGTGAAGGTGCAGTGTTGGCAATCTGCAAGCTCAATGCTAGATGCCACTAAATACCACACACTGGTCCTTTAATAGTTAATTAATAGCTCAAGTCATTTTTCATGTAAAAACGCTAAATATTACTCAGCTCCAGCTAGTCAGCTGTGAGGATTTGCTGCATTTCTTGGTCTTATTTGAGAGAAAAATGGGCAAGATTTTCTGTGGGACCCATGTCTAAAATGGATTATAACACATTTTAAAACATTTTACTGGCCTGAAATTTAATCATTTATAGGGGCAAGGCCACTTGGCCTTTGGTGTTGTCAGTGTTTTGAGGGCACGAAGGCCAAATGCCCAGGAGGCAAGCTAGGCCGTCAAATAAAAAACTGAATTTAAGTCCATGAAAATAATGAATTTAACTAAATTCTAACTAAATAATGAATTTAAATAACCTAAATAACTAAAAAGAAAGTTTATTTCACAAAATAATTTATTATTATTTACAAATTAACCTAAATCTATACATACTCCTGAGTTCATACACGCTTCGCCCTGGACTAATCAGAGTTACTGGACTTATTTGAAGATGGGGATGGGGACTAATGTTTTGTAGTGATGTACAAGCAATGTGTAACATTATATGTTGAGTTTCTTGCTTTATTTTGTTTGCTAATTTATCAAACTGTAATCATAAATAGGCCAGTTTTCCAGCAGTTCATAACAGGGATACCGAACCCACTACTCCTGATGTGCGAGTGGTGGGTTCGCCAAATAAGAATTCAGAATCTCAACAAAAAACACTCCTGTCTAAAAACTGTAATGCAGGAAAAAATGCAAAGAGGGAAACGGCAAAATCAGCTGGGGTGGTGTGGGCGGGGCATCCAGGCCACTGTGGCCTCGGGGCATGACATTGTTTTAAGGGGCATGAGGCCAAACTGAGGGGGCACAGCAGCCGTGGCCTTCATGGCCTCAATGAAATTTCTGCTCTGATTTTACAATGACTTATAAGGTCAAGTATCATAATACTTCACAATTGCTGTTCACTCACTGACATTTTTTTTGCAAGAATCATAGTGTATAATATGTGGTGTTATATAATATTTATAATTATACAGTGCTATAACGAGATTATAATGTATTATAAGTAGGTTTATAATGCATTATAGACATGGGCATGGTGGTTGTGGATTTTTGATCGGGGAAAATGCAAATTATTAGCGTCACACTGGACATTTTTCACTATTTTCTGGTATTTTAAAGACTTAATGATAAACCGATAATGGAAATATTCACTAGCTGCAGCCCGACACGCTATAATGAAATACAGTTCGATCCTTTTTAAGCTTTCTGGTCACAACTTGCTTAAAATCTGAGAAAAGAAATGGAAGAAATACATCTATTAACCATTATAGGTGACTGTTGTTATTTAGATACATGTATCTGTGTGTGTGTGTGTGCGCGTGTGTGTGCGGTGCCCCCGGCTGCCTGCTCTCCGGCCTCCTCCCCTGGCTCTGCTGTTGGAGGTGGGTCGCTTTAAGCATTCAAACTCCAGAATGTGCAGCTCACTTCTAGCAACGAGGCACATTGCTGCAATGCAATAAGGGAAAACAACACTTTTAATAATTCAGGCCCTGAGACCGTGAGGGGGGTGAGGAGGAGGGTGGTGGAGGGGGAGGGAGGGGATGGGTGGAGGGAAGACGTCTTAAAGTACCGCAGAATGGCTCATTTAGCTCCTGCTACGCATTATTAAAGTTGTATCGAACCCCCTCCTGGGTCTTTCCCAAAGTTTTTTTTTTTTTTTTTTTCATTTTCCTTTCCTCTTTCCCCAAAAGCCTGCGAGGTAACCAATAACAGCTACCAACATTTATAAACGACAGAGTATCCTGCACCTTAGAGGAGGAGGTAAATAATGGTGTAGCTCTTAATCTCTCTTTCTCCCTGTCCTCCCCGCTCACTAGTCCTCCGGTCCGAAATTTGTCAGTGCTTTATCCTGTTTGAACCGTAATACAGAGCCCTTGCTGTCCAGATTATTTTCTGCCTGAGCTAAGCCCACGATGCATAAAAAATGTGGGGAATGAACCTTGTATGGAATCAAATTGAGTAATAAAATCGTGTTCACTGTGGCACTGATGGACGCGTGATGGTACCGTTAAGGACGTGTTCAAAGGTACCGTAAATTGCCTCTGAGGCTGATGGCAGTTTCCAGAGCAAAGAGACAGAATATGAATAAAAAATACAGAGGCGAGAGAAAAATGGGAACAAGCTCCAATGCAGATGTGCTTTTTTTGTTGTTGTTGTTATCTTGGGGAAAGCAACCATGTATCAGTGCACACAAAAGGTCCATCTGAGCTGTATTGTTGTCTGTTAACATTAAAGCAACCAACTGATTACATTAACTCCTTAACACCCAGTTTCTCTCCTTCATTTAAGTGGCTTTAAAGCAACATTATGGAACTATTTGGCCTTAAAGGAATAGTTCGTATTGGTCGGAGGGGAGTACCACATTAAAAAGGTCCACTTAAAAAAAATGTATATCAGTTTTAAGTGTATGCTACATTTAGGATATTTTCATCGCTTTACCTTGCTGTCAGACAGCCTTTTCTGACAAGAAACCCAGGACCCAGACCCAAACTAGCAATTTTACCCCACAGAACATGTGATCTGTGATTTACAAATTCCTGATGGACAATGAAGTAAGCTGCTTCTGCTAGCTAGTTAGCTTATCCGTACTGGACTTGAGCTGACTTGTAGAGCGCCCGGGGGGAGTGTTGGTGTTCACACCGCTAGCACAGGAGCTTTGGACCCACTGGGGGGAGGAGGAGGAGGAGGTTTTCAGGGGCCCTGGCAGGGTGCTGGCAGGGAGCGGCTCTGGTTCTGGCACAACACCAGCACGAGCAGACCACAGAACCAGGCTTGGCAGCTGTGACGGACACCGTGGCAGAGGCAAAGAGACAGAAGATGACGTTGCCGGACGAGAGTGAATGTCGGACGGGCTTTTAGTCGCTGATGAGAGCTTCACAAAATAAAAAGGCAGACAGACAGATGCTGAGCTGTCCTTCTTGCTGCTGGACTAGTCAGTATCGTTAGCTGACTTGCTATGTTTTGTATTGTACTTGCTGGATTTTTGGCTCTTAGCAAAGCTGTTGTTAATCATAACTAATGTGATCATAAGGAATGCACATGCGCAGCTGTCCATGTTGTGGACAGCTATCCAAAAAATTCTGCAGTTATTTTCCAAATTTGATGTTTGTACTTAAAGGTATACATTAGAGATGCACCAGAATCGGAATATGTTATTTCTGCAGTCACAAATAATGCAATGGAAAGAGATATTTCTTCTATCCAAAGTTGATAATTACTATTCAAGAAAAGTCAGCTCTATGATTACCTCTGAATTAATGCGCCAAGATTATTTCCCTTCAACTGAAGGACATTTTATATACTTGTGGAGTTTCTATTTACAATGCAAAACAGAATCCTCCAATTTATAAAACTTTATTTTTCAGTTTCTTATTTCTCAATGTCACCCAGTTAAAGGGGAAGTGGCGATGGCCTGCAGACAGTTCATAAACCCTAGCATAGCTGAAAATAAAAAGAGAAAATGGCGGAAAGTACAGCAAGAGAAAAAAAATCATTGATTGATTGATTGATTTAAGTGTTGAATATGAAAACCAAAATAAGCATTAGATGGCAATTTAATCATGTTGGCACAACCTTTGCATTGACAATAAATATTAGGTTATAAAATAAGATATTTGCCTGATTTAATATGAATTCTGCTATAAACCACGCCCACTTCTGGTCATTTATCCAAGTACAGATACAGAGAAAGATAATTTTGTTGGTTGAAAAGATACGGATGCAAATAATGGTGCACCTGTAGTATGCGTGCTTCTCTATGTGCTGAGACAAAGTAAAAAACACCATTTAGCTAATCCTTTCAAATCCTCACACCACTGCGGTGGTCAACCTCTGAACAAGGCTGTTTCTCTTTGTGAAAACTTGACATTTCAGAGATACCGTGCAAGGTTTTCAGCCGGCAGCGACAAATTATAATTATTATAATTTATGATTACTGCTTACATTGCACAATACAATGGAAAAAAAAAGTAAAAGCCTATTAAAATGCCCGTTTAGGATATATACACCATAAACTGCTGCAGAGATCTTAAATCAAAGACCGCTGTGCTGTAAGAGACACGCAGACAGAAGACAGGAGGTCAGGAGAGAGAGGAAGATAGTGGGTGTCAGATGTGTGATGATTGGCTGATATATTGGTCTTTTATGAGAAATCAGTGTGGTCGAGTCAGTGTTGTTCACCTCTGAAGTGATGGACAGGGAACAGCCTGATCATTGCAGTGTATGACACTAGTTGTCTTTATGAAGCCTTAAATTTCAACTGACTTTGATGCAACATGTTGATCATATTGATAATAATCACTGAAACTAATTTGATTTTGTTTGATGAACAGAGTGATGCTGCTCTGTATATTAACTATGAAGCGACAAACAGGAGATGGTGTTTTTTTTTTTTTAATTAAACCAGGCCAGCCTAGCTGTTTCCCCGTGTTTCCCATCTTGTAGCAGGTATGAATCACGGCACAGATACACAAATTGTTTTCACTTTAGTCAACATTGTGAGATAGGTCAATTGTAACACTGACATCTATGACAAAATGGTTGCGCCTGCACAAACCTGTCGTAATTTAAGTGAACGGTGCGGCGCGACTAAACATATAACAAAACATAACAGCCACCTCAGACATCACTGTAGAAACAATGCAGCAGGTTTGGACGCAATAATCAAACCTGCAAACCTGCAAACCCAAAGCTGTTGCAGGAACATAGTTGCAAAGTTGTCAGTATGCTGTCCCACTTCTTGGAGATGTCATGACAACGTCTCTTTATATCGCTGAATTATTGCATGTAAAGTCCCCGTTAAGACAGCATAGTGGGTATGCTGCAATAACATTGCTGCCATGTTACATTCGGGGTGTAATACTACAACGACGTCACTGCAACGTAACATTTTAAGTGTAATGTTGCAATGATGTTGCTGCAAAGTAACATTCTAGGTGTAATGTTCCTGCAACATAACATTTGAAGGGTAATGTTGCAGTAACGTTACTGCAATGTAACATTTTAAGTGTAATGTTGCTGCAACGTAACGTATTACTGTCAATATAATGTTATGGTAACATTGTTGCAATGTAACTTTTTAAGAGTAATTTTGCAATAACATTGCAGAAACATAACGTTTGAAGGGTAATGTTTTTGTAACACTGCTGCAATGTAACGTTTTATTGTAAATATAATGTTGCTATAATGTTATGATTTAAAGTGTAATGTTGCAGTGGCATTGTTTTAAGCGTAACACACAAAACACGATTTATAAACAGCTTCATAGCAATCTGTAATGCTATTTTTTTTGTAGAGCATAATAGTGCCTGAAACCATTAATTTTATACACAAAAAAATTTGTAAAAATGAATCCATGATATGATTCCACCAACAGTTAAAAGTTGATAATATTTAATTGCTGTCCAGCCCTGTGTTATGGTTTTACTCTCTTATTGTCTTTAATGGTCTAAAAGCTGTTTCAGATATCTTCCACCCTGACAGGAGCACAGTCAGCAGCAAACAAATTAAACATTTTTTGATTTTTTTCCCCCCCTTTAATTCATAAAACCTACCAGGCAGCTATTTTTTCTGTATCTCTCTGCACCTTCATAAACACAGTTTGATGAGAGGCCTTGTACATCAAAGCAACACCAGTGCAGCCAGCCAGTCATCCATCCAGCCTAAACGTCAAACAAACCAGTCAGCCAGCTGCTTCGTCTCCCGCTGAGTGTCAGACTCTGACGTTCTTCCTGCTTCTGCCATCTAAGCTGACTAAACACAGACCCTGTTTTCTTCAAAGCTATGCAAATTAGCCACGTTGCTAAGTGGATTCCTCTTTTTTTTTGTTACAGAGCCGCGGGGCCGATTAGGGCCAATTTCTATCTACAGAATGTATACACACCTACATACAGCAGAGAGCATTACCCCCCATGAGGGATTCTCGGTGGTCTCTTTCTCATAACACAACCCTGGTTTAATGGATCAATTGTTGAATTTAAAGTGAAAATAATGTACATTTCTCTGCTGTAGGGAAATTAAAAAGGGCTAAAAACAGGAGGTGGGAGGGAGCTAATAAAGAACAAAACACAGCACAGACACACAGCAGCAGTGCTCTTTGACCTGAGCAACACGGCTCTTCATTGATTGCATTATTCATACGATGTGGCCAAAAGTATGTGGACAGGCTGTTTTTCATGGTTTCATGTCGAAGTCTTCCCCTGCCACTAGGGTTGCACAGGTCAGGGCATTCCTAATTTCTGGTCCCAAGCCCTGAAAATGGTGCAAAAAGCCTGTTCCAGATCAAATATTCAGATCACCATAAATCAGATTCCCATGACAAGTCGTGTGAGGCCTGGTTTGGCAGCGAGACACAAATAGTGGACAGATGATCTGCTGTGGTCAACCCCTTAATGGGGAGTAGATGAAAGATGAATTAGTTACATGATGGGAACATTTAATCTTACAGCAGGGTTGGGACCTCCACAAAGTTTAAATATTAGTTGTTGTTTTTTTTTAGCAGAATAAGAAAGCAGGACAAAATCTGCAACACAAGGTTATGTTCATTTTCATACTTTTCTGTAATCTTTGCTTTAGAGAATACATGTTCAAGGAAAAAAAGTTATTGTTTGGTTAAGCCAGGTACAACAGGCAGACAAGTAAATATTGTATGCTTAAGGCTGGGAACCATGGCTTTAGACCATGGGTCTTCAACAGGTGGTCCGAGTCCCCTAGGGGGCCCTCAGAGTTACTGCAAGTAGTCCCCCAAATTACTGTCGGAAAGTTGTTTTTTTCCCCCCTACAAAATGAAAACATGTCTGAAAATACAAATTAACATGAATCTGACATAGCAAAGACAAATCAGTCTATTTGTAAAGAAAAAAAAACAAAGAAACAAAAGCATTTCATTTTCTCAACACTGACAAAAGGCTACCCATGATCATGTGAACTCGCTAACTTACCGAATCCCTGTGCCGAATCTCTGCATAACAGCAAACCAGTCAAAACTATATATGCAAGTGTACAGACACTCTTGTTAGCCGCAACGGATCCTACGGTAACTTCACGAGAAAGACACTCTGACATACCCTCCACTGACAGTGCAAAATGAAAGGCTAAATATTTTAAAGACCCAAAAATATTCAATGCAGTATATGTAGTCGGGGTTTCCTGCTCCGTCTCTCTATCACCTAAAGGGTCTCTGACCTGGTTTAGTCAGTCATAATGTGATTGCAACTTTGTGTCAGCAGTTTGTGCCCTCGGCACTGTCATGTTAATACAGGAAAGGGACACAAAGTCAGGTCCATAAAGAAAGTTTTCCCACTTCTGTATCTGTCTCTCTTCCTTGCTGGCCTTCATTTGACACTCTGTCTCTTCAAGTGGCTCCTCACTCTCTTTAATCATTCCTCATTAGCGCACCAGGCCTGTTCACTTACAGTGGAGTGATTAATAAGTCATTGGCACTGGGAACTACTCACCAAGGTTATCATAGTTAACTACAACTAAACTAAAAACTAAAATGAAGAGTAAAAAAAAACTTTTTGGTCAACTGAAATTAAAATTACAAATGAGACTTTAAAAAAAAGAAAGAAAACTAATTGAACTTTGAACATGGGATGTGCACGACCCTGGACAGAAAAGCTCTGCAGTGGGTTATTAAAACAGCCCAGAACATCACTGGTACCAACATTCAAGGCATCAGTGATATCAGGGAGGTGAGGTGCCTGCACAGAGCCCAAAGGAGAAGACTAAAAGAAAACACCCATTCAGCCACGGTCTGTTCATCTTGTCGTCGTCTGGCAAGAGATACACAAGTATTCGCTGTCGTACCCCCAGACTTACAGTTGACCGTTTTATATATAACATAAAACATTAATTCAGCGGTTCCCAACCTTTTTCTGGCGTGTACCCATTTCAGAAGTTGAAAAAGGTTTGCGCAGTGTCTCCGTGCCCGAATAATTTTGTCTAGCATTAGACTTAAACTTTCTCAGTCACCAAGAGAAAATGGCTGCTCAACTGCAGGGGGTGTAATCTGGAAAAGACATGGATGCCACGATGTCACCACATTACGAGCAAACCTACTCTTGAAACTAACTGAAAGTAAAACAAAAATTATAAACAAAATACTATAAGAAATAAAAACCTAATACTCTTGCTTCACCATTCAGTGACTCAAGCTACAGGGACTGGGTGGGGGTGTGGGGGTGGTGGGGTAACTGGTAAAATGACTGGTAGTGCTGCAGTGCTGTGACCCCTCCTGTTTCTGATGGGAAGCAGCGTGGGTGAGGGGAGAGGGTGGATGACGGGGTGGGGAGGGGGGATTTTGGAGTCATCATCATCATTATAATAATTATTATTATTGGTGTAAGAAAAGTGTGTTGTTGCCGTTGTGGAATCACACTAAAAACAGCAACCCTATTTGCTACAGTCATTTCCATTCCTTCTTATCATTATCTCTTCATTATCATTATCACCATTACGATCGGTCACGGCATTATTATCCTAATTGTTCTCAGCATCATTGCAACATACTGCAGCTAATGACAACCTCAAGATGTGCAGAGAAGGAGCTTTTGAATGCGGAAATAAATAATGCAAATACAAAACGACCAATGAAAAGTGTCTGAACTGCCCATCTGGCTTGAAATGTTCTGGAGAAACAAACAGGAGGACAGAAAACCAGAAGCTGTGTTGATGTCTCAGTCTGGATGTGCGTTGGCAACGAGCGAGGGGCCTCGGGATTCCATCAGACTATTGATTGTTACCAGCGCTCGAGTCCTGCTTTACCACCCTTATAAACAATCTCTCTGTCAAGCACACTATAGGGCAACAAATGATTTTATTTCATAGATTTCTGGATTTGACTGATGAATTATTCATTGATGTTCTACCCTTGGTGCAAGAGAAGAGGGGGGAGAGGGTGTTGACAGGGAAGAGACAAAGAAAGTTCAAAATGGATCATACACACAAGCCTGTATACATGGATGGTTTCTCCTCCAGAAGGTTTTCTGTTTTTTCCACTAACCCACATCGGCCCTGCTTTGTCAACATCAGCTGAGTGAGAACTCCCAGGGGCCGACAAATCTCCTGTAATCTGCCAGACCTCCCCTCCATGTCCGGCGCTGTTGTTTTCCTGTATCCTTCTAAGTGTTATTGAGTCTGCAAACTCTGAAAAATTGTTATCAATTTGGATCCAGTCCAGCACCTGTGAAACACACAGTATGGCTGAGTTGTTTTTTTGTTTTTTTCCACCGGTGCTGTTGGATTACACACTTTAGTGCCGCACACTCTTGGCCCAGATGTTTCGGGATAATGTGACAGTAAAACTACAAAGAAAGATGGTTACAGGCGGTAAAAATTTCACAGTTTATATTTTGTGATGTTTCCTGTTTTGTAAGGCGTTTAACTGTCGAGGTCAATTGCTGCTCCCTGTGCTGTTTGGGTGGAGGTGTGTGTGAGTGTGTGTGTGTGTTTGGATTTTAGTGTCCTTGGTCTGTTTCAAAATTTTTATTCTCAACAGTAAAGTGATACAATACAGAGAGCTACAGTTAAGACAAGCATATAATGAAAACCACAAAACAAGAACACAAACACATAAACAAAAAGGAAAGTAAGCAACAGCAATAATAATCACAACCAGGTAACGACAACATAGTTATTCTGTTATATTTGCACCCCCCATATAGATCACTTTTAACCATTCCTCTCTCTGGTATATTGCTGTTTGTCACTTACAAACTCCTCGAGAGCACACTCTTAGAAATAGAAGTGCTAACTAGAACCACAAAGCTTTTCCCAATAGGAGAACCCTTTTTGGTTCCTGGCGTAATATTTTATTAAGGTAGGAACCCTTTTAGGGAATTCTACCTTAATTCTACCTCAATATAAAGGGTTATACCCAGAGCCACCTTTGAAAGGTTTCACCCAGAACCCTCTCTGGGGGGGTTCTATCGAGAACGGTTTCACCTTTTAAGGGTGCAAACAAGAACCCATCAATGGGGTGCTACCAATAACCTTTTTATATTCCAAGGGTTTTATTAAAAACAAACTCAGGGTGTTCCACCGGGAACCTTTTTATTTTCCAAGGTTTTTTTTTATCTAGAACCCACCCAGGGGGTTCTACCAAGAATCCTTTAATATTCCAAGGGTTCTATCTAGAACACACTCTACAGTTCTACGGAGAACTTTTTTTACTCCAAAGGTTTTATTAAGATCCCATCCAGGGGATTCTACCAAAAACCCTGCTATTTTCCAAGGGTTTTATGGGAAAACGCGCTAAGGGGATTCTACCAGGAACCTTGTTATACTCCAAGGGGTTTATCTAGAATCCATCCAGGGGGTCTACTGGGAAACCATTTATATTATGGTACAGAGAACTCTGGTTTCAACAGTCCTTGGAGAGCTCTTCCTTCCAAATAGGGTTCTTTACATGAATAGGGTTCTTAATGCATCTGTTGACAAACCCTTTCATCAAAAAATGGTTCTTCAGAAACAAATGGTTCTGTGTAAAACTTCAGATGTCATGAGGATTCAGAGGGGGGGCAGTGATGAAATTCAGCCCTGGACTTTTCTTCTCAGACCAGGATTGTCTTTATTATGTTGCAACTTTTACTACCAGCCAAGAGAAATAAAAGAAAAAAACAGCTCCACCTCTAAGTTACTTTATGCTGTTTACAAGGTACATTATTAAAATGTAGATCTGCTCAATTTATGTAGATTATTAATGTTAATGTTGTAAATACCTCTGCTCCCGGCGGTCTTTCGAGTGGGCAAACTGTTAAACCAAATTCTATTGTAAATGCAGGTGTTTTATGGTAAGGTCATATTGTTTTTTCACAATAAAAACTTTTGTTACACCGTCACTAAGACTTTTTTCTGATTCGTTTCCATCTACAGCCACAATCAGCACACATATCATTTTTCACAGTAGCATCATTAACTAACTAACGGTGATGAAGTGTTTGCCACAGACTACACAAAATAAGGTGCAAACATTTGATCATATACATTTGATCATATACATAACCCAGAATTTTCTTCCTCAAGAAAGAAGCTTTCAGCGGTATCTTTTCCAAATTGACGAATGCACCAGCCACTCTTAAATGTACTGGTATAGATCGGATGAAACTTGTGTTCTAGGAAGACTGAATTCAGCCCTAAGTTGTGAAAATGTTTCAAAAGTCCCTCCTAAAAGAGATCTTGTATTTTAGAAATACTGGCATCTTTATTGGTTTTGAAACCCACCTCTGAATAAGACTGCGCATTGATTGATTCATTACCTCTACATGCCAACGTACCTGGTTCCTAGTTTTGAGAGTGTTCTTAACAAAAAAGTTTTCCTTCATCCCCTGTAGTCAGCATGCATTATTTATAAGAGGCATGTCCAAAAGAACAGACGCACATCCAGCAGTCTCCAAATCAAGAAATGTGGAACTCAGGTAATTTTGAACCATTCTGTAATGCATCTAACTTGTGAAGCTCAGTGATAGTATGTGATATTGTGAAGTGTCCTTGGTGATGTCTGTTTGTGTAGGATCTCTGGTGGCCACAGGTGGATCACATTCGTAATCCCGCGCTTGGGAAAATACTGGGCAGCTCATACTGGTGGAAGCTGAGCGGGGTCTATAAAATATCAAAGCAGATCGATCAGTCTGACCTCATAGCATATCCACGCTCGGCAGCCAGGCAGGGTTAAACCCAGTCAAGAGAGGGAAACAAACACTTCACAACAGCGCTTTGCTGATTTTCCAACAGTATGCCTTTTGCTGATTCTCCTGTTACAATAAAAATACATAACAATGCGGCTCCTTTTTGCATGCAACAGCACCAGCTGGAGCCGCGCTGAAATTAACTTTAATGCCATTCTCTCTTGTCTGAGAGACAGAGGCTGAATAATGTAGCAGTGGTAGCTCACTTCCTGAAAAATCGCCAAAATCACAGGGGATGATGATTGTTGCATCGCGCCTGGCATTTCTGTTGTATCCAGTATCGGACCAAGGCGCTCTCAATTGCACCCTGGGGGCTGGAGCTTGCTAACTGAAGAGAAACCAGGTCAACTGATAGGGGAATTGTGTTGTTATCTTTATATGTGCACGCTGCAGATACAGTGGCACAGCTCTCGCTAGCAGCTCGCAACATTTTACAAAGCAATCAGGGCCTGTTATCGACGCATGGGTAGCAGGGCTAAACTACAGTAATCCACTTCATGTTTACTAATGAATCGCCATTTAGGGACGCAGCTCAATTCTGCACCAGGCTGAGGGTGGGGCCAAGCACTTGGGTGAACTCACATCCAAGGGAGGAAGCGCAAGCATGAGGGGCGAGCGGCAGCCTCCCGGACCTGACATCCCATCATGAGGGGGGCCGCTGGCTGGGCGGCTTGCTGGCGATGCAGAGTCTGTTTGTTGTGCATCCATCAACCCCGGTGTCCTGCCCAGGAGCCGATCGATAGCCAACACAAAAGCTCATTGATGACAGACAGCTCTTGACAAACATATAGCATTTTTTCTGTCTAGTATAGCAATAATCTCCAAGGTCACTGTGAGTCGTTCAACGGCGGCTGGAGCGCGAGGAGCTCATACCAAGTCTTCCCGGTGTCTTTTCACGCGAGGGGGGAACAAAAAGGGGCCGACGCATTTTAAGTCAGCGCTGAAAGCTCTTGGCACATTGTTAGGCTGCTGTACACAAGGAGAATGAAAGCACACATACTTGACAAGTGGTGAAGCTGACGTGACATGTAACTGACTGACAGCAAAGCCCCCCAAGGACACATAACTAACCCGATGCTTAATGGTGTAATGGAAGGCCAAATTACTGGCTACTCTTGGTCAGCACGAGCTCAAATAAAAACACAAGTCGGTTAATATTTTAGGACTGTTTATACGAGAAATATTAACGTTTTGTTTTCTCCTTGCAAAAGTTAGTTTGTGTGACAGCTGAGAAGATGGACAGCCACACATACGAGCACACAAACACACACTATCAGACTACAGGTGTGTTAGGGCACAGACTTGGAGTTATAATAGGAGGGCCAGGCTCCCCCCCCCAGGCCATCCTGCCAGCTGGCCGGACTGAGTGTGAGTGATGCCCGAGCGAGGCAGCCCCATTAGGGAAGTGCTGGTGGTGAGTGCAGGATAGCTCAGGTAATTAAAGCCAAACCAAAGCAGGCAGGCGAGGCGGGGGCTCCCAGATTTATGTGGCTGAGTAATGCACATACTGAAGTCAGCTCGCCATCCAAAGGCCTCCCTCACTTACAAACAGTCTCAAGAGGCATTAGCTTCCTCACCACTCTGATGCAGCCTATTACTCTCGCTCTCTCCATCTTGTTCTGCGTTTAACGGTTTTGTTTTGGATCCCTGCTCCACTCTGCGACTCTATCAGGTACAACATCCAGATCTTTGACGATTAAGACCAGATTTAAATATTCTCAGCTCTCTTGATATTTTTTAGCCAAGCACACTCTGATGGAAAGACGTCCACTGATGGGCACACAGGGATTTGAGATGTTTGTTTGAATAGGATGGTGTAGTTGGTAACCTTTGGTATAGCAGCCATTCCCAAACGTAAGAACGCTGGGGCGTAATTTGAAATCTGAAAACTTCTATGGCCCACCCACACCTTTAATCACAAATCTGATCAACACACAAGAGTAATCATGCCACGGATAAAATATGAGATACATTCCCGTTTTAATGTGATAGGTCACCAAATAAGTTTTAACGTGTTAAACTCAGTCACACAAATTAAGAATAACACAGACTTTAAATCACATGGCTTTGTTTTATTAGTTCTGATTATTTTTTTAAATCACAAATATGTTTTTTCTAAAATTTATTTATTTTTCTCACCTGAACACTTGTTTATAGAATGCCTTTTTTGCAATTTTGTAATTGAATTTTTGGTCATATCCACAAAATTGTTTAAAGGCACAGTCCCTTTCAGTTACCACTTACAACCCACTAGAAGTGTGTGGTGGCGGTTGTATCTGCAGAGATCATGTCGTCTGCCCATATTTCCTCATTTTTCATCACTGTTTAGTTGCGCTCGGGACGTTTCGCCAACCCAAACCATCAGTACTTGACATCCAGGGACATTATGGTGCATTTATAGCTCGGACAAATTCTAGTGATTCTGCCTTTAAAGGTTTTTTTTTAACCTAGACCCGCTTTTTAATTTTTTTTTTTACATATTTAGGTGTCCAAATGACCAAATGACTAATAGGTAGAAGAAGTTTCACAATGACACAAGCTAACCAGCTGTAGATCAGCAACTCAAGTGTTATGTGAGATAAGATTACTGTTTTTGTCAATGGAGACTGGGGGCTTTGAAGAGAGCTATAACGGCAGTTTCTTGTTAAACAAAACGGATGTAACTCAAACAAAAAGGTCTATCTCTGCAGGGATCATTTACATAATGTTCAGACACTTAGAAAAACTGTCTCAGCCTGTCAGAGGCGAAACAAGCACTTTTAGTGGACATACTTTGCCCTTGAAGTGATAGAATAAAACTTAAAACCTCCGTGGTAGTTCTGTTTACTGTAGAACTGCAGACACTACTGTTGGATGTTAGAACTCTGAGACAATGTAATCTATTCTATTGTTTACTTTTATGAAATGAGCATCAGGGAATATAAATTAAGGGAAAATGTTATTGGTTGGGCTTTAACATTCCCCTCAGTTGCAATGTATTGTCAGTATTTCCAATAATAATGAAAGCAATGTTTTATTACCTGAGCAGACACAACACGTTTGTGATTATTGGGGCATAGCACAATTATCAAAACAGCTACTTTTTTCTGTTTCAGTATAACGAAGGAGTTCTTAAAGGGATAGTTTGGGTTTTCTTCAGCATAGTTGCATGAGGTATTGAATTTATTCTGTTATTCTAACATATGAGAATCGGGTCCATTTGTAGCTGTCTACTAAAGCATCCATAAAATTAATATAGCTAGTACGGCTACTTAAATTGTGCCATCTACTTGTGAACAGAGGAAATGCATTTAATTTTTTTCAGTCTGACCAGAAGCGGGGATACCACGTACCCCCACTGGGGAAAAAAAAAAAAAGAATAATCACAAACATTCAAACTACATATTTAACATCACTATCATCTGTAGAGTCTGATTTCAAACACAACTCAATATGCTTAACGTCCACAAGTGCCCAGAGGAATTTTCTAACTTCTTTTGGCGAGTGTAACAAATTATTAGACATACTTGTGGTCACTAAACTCCCAGCTGACAGTGCTCACTCGTCCTCGTTCCCTCGTGTGAACTTTCTCCTCTCACATTTCACATGATTCTGCATTGATCTCTGCTCCGAATATATACAGTGACAAAAAACTTAAGCTGAGCCTGTTTAAGTGCAGCTGTGATGTTTGCCACACCTTGTCACATTCTCCTGACACCCATTAACATGATGTTGAACATGTCAGAAAAAGATAACAGCATGTCTGAGTGGTAGATACAGTTCTGAAGTCAACACTGTCAAGAAACTGTCAGAATAAAATCTCAAAGATGAAGCTCTCAGAGGAAACCGACCACACTCGGCGTTGAGGTTTTTGGTCGATCACACCTGTCAGCCTGTACATCAGTTACTTATGTGGGTCCTTGTTAGCTGACTGATGAGGTGAAGAGCGTCTGCTGCTGTGGATCGGCTTATTTCTGACCATAACTTAACCCAGGCTGGATGATCAGATATGCTGCAGAACGGATCAGCTCAGATACTCAAACAGATCAGATCAAACAGCTGAGATCAGGGGTGACTGAGTGACTGTAAGGTAGCATACAG
Source organism: Lutjanus campechanus (assembly GCA_027495735.1). Lineage (NCBI taxonomy): Eukaryota > Metazoa > Chordata > Actinopteri > Lutjaniformes > Lutjanidae > Lutjanus > Lutjanus campechanus. The sequence goes on along the minus strand of JAJHUR010123848.1, from coordinate 17,351 downwards.
TAAATCCAGCCTCCTGTCAGATCACATTTCATTCCCATCTCCACAGATGGAAAGATAGCCGTAGACACACAGACGTATCAGATGGACAATGCTTAGATTGTCAAACAGAAAAACAGATCAGCGGGAGAGAATGAGAGACGGGCAGCCGGGTCCTCCGGAGGGAGAGCCAATGAGAAAAAAGCCAGATGGGCAGACAAGCATAGAGTAAATCATGGAGAAGCTCCTCAATGCCGGAGCAGTATGGAGAATGGCAGCGCGGGTTGGGAAGAGTTAGCCGCAGTGTGCACCAGCTAGCATTATCAATGCTGACAGGCAGACAACCCGTTTATAGGGAAAGGAAAAAAAGCATCAAGGAAATCCTGCTCTTGTCTATCCCCAATTGAATTACTGCCTTGATCCAAAGATGGGAGGGGTGAGGTGGGGTGAGGAGGGGGGTGGGGGGTGGGATAATATTCTTTGACGAGAAGGGCCGCTCCAAATGCACACAGAAAATGTATATCCGTACAGTGCGTCCCTCAGGGCTCACATCTCACAACTTTGCCCATCTATTTTTATTTGTTCCCCGTGCCTCTAGTTAATGCAGTGCTGCAGCCCACAAAATGGAGAAAGGGGAGGGAAGGGGAGAGGAAGAAGGTGGGGGGAGGAGGAGGAGGGTGCAACGAGATGCACTGCTGGGAGGGAGTGGGGCGTAGATCGCATGACCCCTGCGATGTTGTTGGAATACTAATGTCACACAAAGTTCCCTGGCAAAAAGATACAGAGGAACAAAGTGCATAGGGGAGTAAGGTAGGGAGAGACATGCACATACACAACACACTCAGGTGTGTGCGCACAAAAGCATGTGTGACACATGCGCAGCGTCCACCCCTTCCCTAGACTCGCAGGAAAATGGTGAAATCTCAGGAAGCCCGAAGGGACAAATGTCCGCCAAATGAGGCTCTTAAGGCTGCCGTCAAGATGACAGGAATTTGGATGAGACGCCTGGTCCAGCTCCATCCAGTATAGCCAAACACATTGTCTAATTGCTGTTTAAAAAGTGCAACCCTGAGCCAATAGCCACATCATGCATAACATGATGCAAACTTCACTCCCATTGGGGGAGCTTGGGTCTTATTTGTGTAGTTTTGGACATGAGCCAAGACGTACGATAATATTAAACATGTTTGATTTTATCAGAACATCAAGACAGGAAGAAAATTGACTTAAGACAGCTTGGATTGGATTTTAGAACCATGTTATACCAAACGATGATGACAGGAGTGTGCCTCGACTCCAAGAAGACTCTTATGATTTTATTCTGACACTGGAAATTTGTCTGAGACAGAGATCGCTTCAAAAGTCGTTTGCTGTAAGGGAGGCATAACTTGTCTACTACAACCACTCTGATTGTCTGACTGCCCACGATGACCCTTTTGGCCTATTTCTGGTGTCACCACTTTCTCAGATCTCCATAAGTCAGTTAGTACAACTAACACGGCTGTTTTGTCAGACAAGAATGCTGATGTTGGACTTTGCTAACATTAAAAAATGATCTATCTGGCTAAAACTACGAAAATAACGCCCACATTGTAATAACTGCATTATTTTTTTTATGTGACCGAATCAATCCTGGCAGTGGGCTTTTTGTAGCTTTGCAAGCAGCCGTATCCTCCACTAAACACCAGAGTGCCAGTGCTTCAGCTCTCAGAGAGACTGATGTCCCGGCAGAAATTGTTGTATGACTGCTGATACTTCCCCTCAGTCGTCAGCGAGCAAGAAATAGGAAATGATGCATAAGTATCAAGGATTTACTGTCACATACAGTACGGCTGTCATCACACAGAGGTGCATCATGATGATGTACGCCTCCAATCCTCCGTTTCTACTGAATGTCTTTATAACTCTGCATTAACCCAAATCCCCGGCTGGCACTGGGAGGTGTCAGCGGGAGTTTGAAGGTGGGGTATTTCCTCACTCACACCTGCCTCTTACGCTTGCTACTCAACTTAATGGCACTCCCAGGCACCCCGAACGTCTCGGTGAAGATCATTTTCTTGACAAAATGCTCAACTCAGGATGCTATTCCGCAATATTTTCAGAACACCTGTACATAAGTGTGTTTGGTTGAAAAACCGACGCGGGCAAAAGGAATCTACACAATGGCTCTCATTATTATCCATTTCTTCTCAGTCAACACCCTTTGGTGACACAGTTTGAAATATAAAACAATAACTAGGCTGTTTTAAATTGTGTGGGAACCTTGTTGAAACAGGTGTAATATATGAATATACAGCTCGTAATCCTACTAATTTTTATTTAAGATATTCATAAATGAGATATAAACATGTGACCACTCTGATGATGGGACTATAGCCATTAACACAAAGCAACTAACTCATTAATCGGGACAGACCATTTGGAATGAGCTAATTGAGCACATGCTGCTTAGCTAATCCCACACATTTCTGTACGCCATTGATTTCATTTGACCATTATCGTCCGAGGTTGTGACCAAAATTAGATGCAGCCTGGCTAATTATCTGACAGTCGGCAGCTAATTATCCGGCTGCAGCGAGACAGAGAGACAAGAGAGGGAGAGGGAAACCTCCTACCACCTCTCGCAAACTTGCAAACTAGTCATCTGCGAGACTTGTGATAGAGACCACAGCGAGGGTGGGGATCAGGTTGGGTGATTCCACTTAAGATCTGAAGCAGGTTCCTGAATATAAAACCCAGCCAGACTCCAGAAAAAGTCTGGCTTCACAATAAGCCAGGAGAGAGATGGAGAGAGAGAGAGAGAGGAAAAAAAAAGAAAAACCACGAGGCGTGATGCTTGGCCTGATTTTCATCTGATGAAAATTATTTCCATCATTCACCTGACGGCAGGAGGACTCAGTAGACAGAGCCAGCAGACCGTAACACACACAGTGTAGTCAGTCAGCCAAACAAATGACTGGAAGATCACGCATAATAGCAAATTAGCACTGGTGCTGCTACCCGCGGATCAAATGCTGTTTGGTCTTTTGTTTGGCAGAGATTCATGAGGAGATGACAGCGCTGACGTCGGGGCAGGAGGGGAATGGCGTAGTGTTGGAAGACAACTCCTGAGGTCAGAGGTCAGAAAGACGAACCTGCCTCAGATGCGCTAATTACCCAGGAGGCTACGCCCAGCCTGCTGCTCACACTCAGGGACGAGCTTCGCTGCACAAATGAATGACACACACATACACCAGGACACAAGTAACATATTTCATATAACTGTCTCAGCTGTGATGGAGGATCTCTTTGGTCTGCGCGAGATGAGCGCTGAAACAATCGGATCATAAGAAAACGGTAAAGTCATTTTAACGACCAAGAATATCAAACATTCTCCGGTTCCAGCTTCTCAAATCTGAAGACTGCGGGGTTTTAGACCGTTGGTCACACAAAAGAAGACATTTTAAGGTGTCAGCTTGGGCTCAGAGGATGATTAAATCAGTTAATCAAAATGAAGTACTAGGGAAATTACTAGATAATCCAACTCTACTTTCTTTGAGCATTTTCTGAATTAAATAATTATGCTTAACCCTTTAGATCCCAGTAGAATTCAAGAATGTTGCTGCAGTTCACTGAGAATCCTCACTTAAAAACTGGCAACTATTAAGAAAAATCACTGAATTTGTATTTGGAAAAGTCGTGACCCGGTCAGTCCTCCCTGCCGACTCTTCGTCACACTTCCCTCTGAAAAACGGCGCTCATCTCCGGCAGCGAGATACTGATGGTGATTATGTGTCTTTGTAGTTTTCCACAATGATGTTGTAGGAATTTTTGGCAACTTATATGAGAAAACCTGATGAATTTATATGTGGAAAAGTTGCGACCTGGTCAGTTGTCTCAACCTACTCTTCGTTGCACTTCGCCCTGCACTCCCCGTGAGAGCTGGGGAGGTCGCACTTTTTTATCAGCGATGTATATTTCCGGTTCTGCTTATTGATGACAACTTAGAAAAGTACCTACAACACAACGCTCAGGGCTTTGTTTTCCATGTTTTGATACACTGAAAATGATTTTCATGAATTTAACGGGCCCTCAGTGGTGTCTAGAGCGTTAAAGGGTAGTTTCTTTATTTTTCAACCTAGACCCTATTTCCCCATGTTTTTGTCTCTAAGTGACTAATGGAGACAACAGTTTTTGAAATTGGTCCAGTATTGAGCAAGAGCACTGCTGCCATCAGCGGCAGAACGGCCTGCAAAGTAATTCTTATGGGAAATTGCGAGCCATCCACCAAGCAAGTCCACTAAAAAGTGCCACCGACAGGCTCAGATTGGAAAGGATCCATCCAGAGATCGATTTTGTTTAACCAAAAACAGCCGATTTATAGCTCTTGCCGAAGCCACCAGACTCCATTTACAGAAACAGTCATTTTATCAATTTAAAACAAACTCCGTTCAAACTCAGAAACAAAACAAAACTCATCAAAACCTTCTCGGTTCTTCTTTCCGCTGCTCCAACAATCACCAGCTCTGGTTTCTTAATTTACAGAGTCGGAGGTGAAAATACTGAGAGACGAGCAAGAGGGAGGTCGGACATCAGAGCAACGGCTGGAGAGCCTATATAGTCACACCACAGAAGCAGCAGACCGGAAAATAGTGATGTGAATCATGTTCAATTCATTTTGACTGACTGTGTTTACATGCAGAAAATACTGCAGGTTTTGCCCTTATTCTGAAAAAGACAATAGTCCTACTCAGATGTATACTTGGATAAAGAAGATGAATATTCCTCTAATATTCTCATTTCCATGCAGCCGTGCATACTCCGATTATGGACGCTTCTTTGCCTCAAAATAGTGGGTTTTAAAAAATATCCCCATCCTCCCTCTTTCATTCGTCTAACCACCTTCTTGAAAAGGTTGCCAGTCCAATATTTGCACCGCACAAGAGGACATGTGTCACAAACTGTAGTAAAACACACACTGCGAACATTAGATGTATATTCTGAATGTGCTGTATACATGTCAAGGAATGCTCCTAAAATCTGAATAATACCAGCGTATCCCACATGTGTTAACCCTTTAACAGGCATTTTAACCGCACGGCTGACCTTTTCCGCGACCAAACTGCTATAATAAAAAGTCAGCAAACCCCCTATTCGGCTGTTTATCATTATACCCTTGATTGAATAGAGTCTAATGTGGTTTATATCCACTCGGTGGAAATGTTGCAAAAAAGATACCTGAAGTTGTACTTAAAGAAAAAAATCTTCTAGATCCCCTAACGATAATATTTTTGTTGACTGGCAGAAACGGTTTCTTTTAATGTGGACTCTGTAACATGGATCAACATGCAGAACAATTTAAAGCTCTTCTCATTTTTATCCGCAGGGCAATTTTAACATTTTACTTCCAGAAGTTCCTGTTTTAGTTGACTCACACCTTTTTTTAAATTTTTTTAAGTTTTTATTTTTTATTCTTTATTACTTCTTATTGTCACTTTTATGTAAGTTCTCATTGGAGTTTCTTTCTGTCTAGGAGCTTTTATTTTATCGTTTTATTCAGCTACATTTTAAACAGGGTCTCCATCTCAGTGTATATTTAACATTTATCTCTATTTTTATGAGAAAAAGTGTATGACCGTGAAGTTGAGTTGCCTGTTTCGGGTAAAATGAACCTGAACCTTTCCACAATGATAAATCCAACACTGAATGTCTTTTGTGATTTTTTTTTATCCACTTCATCCACTTTTTCATGTTGTGTTAACTGTCCTCTGGCGATCCAGTGATGCCTTTGGTAGAGTCTGTCAACCAACATCACCTGTATCAACTTCAGAATATATTCTGAATAACAGTGGAGAATTAGAGTGCATGTAAACATAGCCAAAAGGTAACTGTTTTAGATGGCACTTAATAAATGATGTTGTCCTGCTAATAGGGGCGCTGGATCAGAAAATGCTGAATAGACAAATGACCTATTATGCCATTTAGTTTGGAGAGACAACCTAAATGTTACTGAAGGCTTCAAAATAAAAGAAGTTGTCTCAGACTGTCATTTATTAGGGTCAACATGAAAAGCAGCCAAATAAAACTCTAATTTCTAGTTGCTTAAGTAAGCTAAAAAAATAAAAGCTTCAGCTGTACAGAGCTGAACACTAATGCATCACTGAATAATTGATGTTTTGCATCATACTTTACATTTTTTATCAACTGTTTGATACAGAAACTCACTAATGCTCCTTTCATCCTTTTTTCTTTACTACTAATTGTACCTCTTCAAAAGTAATATGACTTTTCACTCCTGCTCGTACAGTAAACACACCACAGGCATCCACACAGTACTGTATATATCCCAGATAACCCTTTCCATCCCTCACCCTCATGCGTGACCCCGGAAGTACTTTGACAGGAAGCCCCCAGCAGGCACAGGTTGCCGACGGGCTGGGCCGCCTGGCTCTCGGTAAACAATTGGCGTGTTTGTGTGAGCGATGGGCACATCGTTTGTTTTGCTAATGGGTGTTTTTCTCCTTCACACTCCGCGGGGAGTGCTGTCTAATGAGCCGCCCACCCGCGCTTTCCCTCCTGCAGCCCCTGTGCCCTGAGTGTGCGGCTTTAACCCCGGTGCAGAGGAGGATGGATCACAGGGGCTGGGGCTACTCACACACACTAAAGCACACACATGCAGAAGCTAAAAAAGAAGAGACGTATATTCAACTGAACTCAACTTAACACACACACAGAGGAAGAAGGAGCCTGACCTAAAAATAAGCTTTATAGAATATGTTACACATCTTTAAATATTGATGAGCAAATGCTGAAAAAACACACCCACGTGCATATACCATGTAACTATTCCCAGGCTAATGCACAGAAATCTTTGCTAACACATGTGGACATTCGTGAACCGACGAGAACTTGGTAGCTCAGCTGTACGGCTCTCTAATGCACCAGAGAGGACATTAAATATACATGTGAACCTATGAAGCCAGGGCACCGGCTTCTTAGTAACATATCACACAGGGGGATGTCACGCGAGGCTGCAGATGATGAAGGAAGTGCTGTGATCAAAGCTTCTGCATATACAGTATGTAAGTACGCATGTTTGTGTGCTTCTATTAATATTGGCCGGCTGACTGATTGGATAACATGTTCCAGCTACTTCACATTGTGACGCTGGACGTGGTTTGAAGTCACTCATGAGTTTAAAAGACAGTGAGTTCAAGACAAGTGACTGTCAGTCATCTTTTATTATCAGTGTTTCTGGACTGAAGCTGCCGGTTGTCAGTATTTGTACTCGCATATAATATCTCAGCTGTGATTATGTCAAAAAGTCTGCAGAAATTTCAATGTTTTACAGCATGGGTCTTCAACAGGGGGTCCGTGACCCTTAAGGGGTCCTCAAAGACACTTTATAAGTGCTAGAAAGTTATTCTTTGATCTTTTTTTCCCCAAAAAATTTTAATATGTCTGAAAATACACATTAACAGAGTTCCAACAAATTATTAGCAAAGATAAATCAGCCCTAAATTAATAAATCATCTACACAACACTGGCAAAAAGCTACCCATGAATCCTTGTGCAATCACGTGAGCTAGCTAACAGGTGATTAATTGTCCAAAGGCTCAATCATTCACAAGCATGAACGACAGTTTAAGACCAACATTTCTCACAATCGCAAGGAATTTAGGGATTTCACCATCTACAATTCATACTACCATTAAAAGATTCAGAGAATATCAACAAATAGCATCAACAAATACAAGTTAAGATTCTACCATGCAAAGAGAAAGACATCATATCAACAACATCCACAAACGCTGCAGACTTCTCTGGACCTGAGCTCATCTGACATGAACTGACACCAAGTCCACATTTCAAATTGTTCTTGGACATTGTGGACATTGTGTCCTCTGAGTTAAAGAGGAAAAAAGATCATCCAGACTGTTAGCAGTACAAAGTTCAAAAGCACATTGGTGAAGGCTCCATTAATGCTGGAAGGTAGATACAGTACATTTTTTGGAGCAGCGTATTCTGCCATCTAGACAAATCTTTTTCAGGGACGTCCCTGGTTATTTCAAGACAAGGCAATGACAAATGCAAGACAATGCCAAGCGACATTCCACATGTTACAACTACTACTATGAGAGCTAAAAAATAAATGAAAGTCTAAATGAAATCCAAGCATGTCTGAGGTTATGAAAAACATTGTGACAAATTTAATCTTCTTGTATATTTTACTGTCTTTCTTCTCAGTGGCATGGGGCTCTGCAGGCAAAATATTGCAATAAAATTACATTACTGTAAACATGTTCCATGTATGATGGCATATGGATGCCACCGTCACCACCTAAGGCATAGGTTTTGATGTGCACACCATGCTATATTCAGATTAGTGTGACATCATATAAAATGCATTTAGATTTGCTAACCATCTGGAGGCAGGCTGAAACAGGTGTTCCTCCAGAGTGGAGGCGCTCCCTCAACCCAAATCTCTGCATCGATGAGAGAACACATCAATAGTGAATAGCACATAGGAGTGCAACAATCCTAAAATCTCATATGCAGGAATAATCCATCCACTGCCTCGTCTTAAATAAGCACTCCTACTGAAATATTACGGAGAGAAATGCTTTTTCTCACTTTGAATGGGAATATGATGTTTTCTAATTCAGCCACAATATATTTCCCCCATCCTCATTTTGAGAATAATCTCGCAGAAGAAAAGATACGGTATCAACGCCAAAAGACACAGGCGTTTGAAGTAAATTATAAATTCAAGTCATACAGTTATTTTAGCTGAGTGAAGATGGTTCTTCCCGCTCAGTTTGCCTCCCAGGGTGTCTATATTCATATGTCAGATGATGAACACCGCCAAAGCCATCACGGATGAGGCGGCTCAGACAGACAGGGGCAAAGTGCTGTGGGTAAGAAGAAGAAGGAACAGCTTTCCTGGGAGCACTGGGGGTATATGGGCCTTCTGTAAAACAGTGGCACAAAGGAAAGGAGAACTCTTTTTTTTTAGACCATATGCTCCTGTTCCGCACAGGAGCTCGCCTGAATGGGATATGAGGTCCAGAGACACTGCTGGTCCAAGCCGAGCAGGTGTGCTGCCGAGGCTTTCAATCACACACACACACAGACACACACACACACAGATATATACTGCTGTTTACACTCTGCAGAGTCATAACGCAACAACTCTCAATGTAACAGCTGCCCAGCTTGGCCATCTTGAGCTGGGACGCTGCATACTTACGCTGTTAAGCAATTTTCAGTCAGTAAAATCAAAGTTTTACGACTACGACCGTAAGAGACAACATCACCGAAGAAATATAAGGTGGCTGTCAGCGCTGCTGCTTTTAGCTGCAGTGGTAAGCAATATGGTCGACCCGAAAACTGTTGGGACTGATGTTTGTAATGGAAGTCGGCTATTTGGTCCAGTACTTTGGTCCCGAGCAACTTCTGCCAACTGTTGGTTAGGCTGCCATTAAATTTGTTGTAGATATTTATGATCCCCAGATGGTTAATGCTGGAGGTTATAAAGAAATAACCGCGCGGTCTTTGCCTTGAGTTTGGCATTATGGCCATCGACATCTTTTGTCTTTTGGAGCCAAAAGTGGCCATATTTGGACAAGAGAAAGGAGCTGGGGAGGATATCGTTGCTACACCTCCGAGCTGATTGGATCTGGCCGAGAACACGAGGATTCACTGCGGTGGCAACTTGTCAATCATAGTGCGACCAAATTTCCAAAATGAACATCATGCCGTATGATCATAATCTTATAATGAAAATTGTTTACTGAGGTAATAAATCAAGTGAGAAGTAGGGTAATTTTTTTATAAGCCTACATACATTTAGACTTCTTTTGAAACCGAAGCAGTCGCCGCCTGCTGGCCATTTGAAAGAATGCAGGTTTAAGGAACTTCCACAATGCCTATGATCAAGACAGACCTTACTACAGGCCCCATGACTGGTGAGGCTCCACAAAAAGCAAAATCTTTCATATGTTGTCGGTGCCATGCAACACTTTTGGACTTTTTTTGTGGTGGAGTGTAGTGAACACTGTGGCCCTGCAGTCAATACAGATTTTAACCTGCATATAAATCAATTAATAATGCCAACTTTCTGAAAGATAATTTTTTTTAGGGGCCGCTAGCCCAACATTGAAACAATGCCTCTTATTTTTTTTTTTACCTACAAACATCAAAATGTCACTTCCTTTCCATAACTTTATTCTGGTATTGATAAAAAAGCATAAAAGTATTTGAAGCCCTGGATAACAATATCAATAAAGAACACGTAACAATGCAGTATTGTTTGTGATCTGACTCTATAGCTGTTAAAGGTCCAGTGTGTAAGATTTAGGATGATCTATTAGCAGAATATGACAGAAATGGAGTATAATATTTTTTGTATGCTTTCATTAGTGTATAATCACCTGAAAATAAGAATCGTTGTGTTTTTGTTACCTATGACCCACTTATATCTACAAAGGCAAGGGTCCTCTTCCATGGAGGTTACTACATTGTGCCACCATGTTTCTACAGTAGCCCATTATGAACAAACCAAACAGTGGCTCAAGATAGAACCTTTCACGGTTTTCACGTTTGCCACAGCCGTAGGTTCTCTTACACAAATGGAGGGTGAAACGAGTGGTATTTAATTGGTTGCAGTCTGCAACCTCACTGCTAGATGCTACTAAATCCTACACACTGATCCTTTAAGGATAGATTCTACATTAATTATTAAGTAATCTCATCAAAAGTGGACAACATTCACTGGACTACACCTGCTTGAGTTAATATCAACCCCAGAACAACATATTGTTGCTCTGACTCACGTAGCACCACGTTAAAATTCAAAACTGATTAAACACTTTCATCAACCCCAGTCTCTCCATTTTTTTGATACAACCAGGGCGATATTAAACAGCTAAGACTCATTCAGCTGACTATAGGAGGAAAATGGTACTCTGGTGTACAATTCACAGTTCTACTGAAATACCTGCACTAAAAACCACACATTCAACCCCAACACGCAGGTATACACACAAAACCCCCCACACACATCCATTAATGCATCCCTCCCCTTATTTCTACAGAGGCTCCAGTATTAGTGAAACCCCAGTGTGCTGGCAGCCCTATCCATCATCACACCACGCCGGATAGACAACACAGCACACCCTCACGCAGCCCACAGTTCCACATTTGCATTTGACCACCTTCATTAAATTCAGAAAAGGTAAGACTAATTTAGACTCTCGAAGGCAACTTGATCTATCCATCTGAAGTTTTTTGATTGTCCTCTAATAGAATTAAAAGTAAAGGTCATGTGTAGTGTATTAGTTTTGGTGATTGAGTTGGTTAATTCCTCCCTGTTGTTCTGCAGCGAAGGGTGACATCTTCATACGGAGACAGGATTTTTGTTTTTGCTATCAGTTAAAACCAGTGGCTAGTATGTACAATAAAGTTATTATTTAGAATCACTGCAAGGTTCCAAATGATGGTTTAGTGTCAGTCAAACAACGGCCAAACTTATATAGCTGCTAATCATTATTTGTAGGTTTTGTTGCAGCTTTTTTCTGGAGAAGCGCTACACAATGGTTGAAATCCATCTCCATGATAACTAAAGCTTGGGCAAAACCTGAAGACTAGCTGAAACTAGGGTTAGGCAATGTCTTCCAAATTAGCATAGGAAGATGTCCACACATATACATCCTTGTGCTGGTTTAAATACAAACAAATATTAATTTAAAGAACAAGTGATTTGTTTTTGGTGTGGAATTGTTTTGGAAAGATTTCTTTAAACTTTCTTTTAAATGACTCACATGCTGTTTTTCTGTTTTCTCATGAACTACTGCCCCTACTTGAGTGCAAATATTTAGCATGTGTATCCTATCTTTGTCCATAACCATCTTTCTTTTGCAATATTAAAAATAAATCGATTCAATTCCGCCACTTTCAGTGAGCTTTTCTGCTCGGATCTGTCATAATTTGCATAAAACCTCTTGGACTGAAACCCAGCTCTGGTCTATTTATAGGAATTATCCGGAGGAGGATCATAACCTTGTGTCTCCACTCTCAGATGACCTTATGATCTTCTACTATATTGCAGACTACTTCTGCCCCGTTGTTTGTAGTACTAGGTGGTGTACAGTTGCAGCAACCTCTCACAGCTCGGGGCAATGTGAATACAGCGCACCAAACACAGGCCTGAACTTCCATGCACGTACAGTGCGAGAGATTTTCACTCCTCTGTTGGCCTCTGGCCTGACTGACTCCTGACTGCTGCTCCGACCAGGTTCTCTATGAAGAACGTGGAGTGCTGGAACAAATGAGATGTCTCCTTTCGCCAAAACTGCTTCAGTCAACTGTGTATAACACAGTCTGCAGTGGAATACACAATGTTCATATATAATCTCACACACGCACACAGCAGCAGTCAAAATCTTTTCAGTCCTTTCCCTCTGTGTAGTCCTCATGGCAGGTAACCATTGGAGAACTGCCTGCATGCCGTGCATGTCGGTTGCAACTCCAAGCATCTTATTCCGACCGATATGTCAGTTTATTGCTAGGTGGCGTCCCCTAGTGGATGTAGCAAGTATGACAGGAGGCCCGTGTCCACATAGCATTTTTTGCGGGCAGAAAGGTGCTTACAGGCCGCTGTGGAGCACTGGGATGAAGTGTCTGTGCTGTAAACAAAAAAAAAAAATAAAAAAAACACCCCAAAAACACTGCCTGTGGGTTTTGTATTTTTTTGTCTGGCTTCGCCCTTTTGGTTTTGGTTTTATACTTATTTCACTGTGGACACCAAACCGGAAAAATATGCTGCCTTGGTTTGACTCAGCTCATCAGGCCAGCGTTGCAGGGATCTGTATCTGTTGTACCCGCTTGAAGGTGCATCTTGATATGGGCTCGTCTTGAGTCGAGCAGCAGTAAAATCCTGGTTAACCACATGCCTTTTCTAAAAAAATTTTTTTATAAATTCTTCACAATAAAGGTCCCTTGATATTTTGTTATCTGAAAGCTTTTATTATGAAGCAGCAAAATCTGGAAATGTTGGGTTTTAATCCGCAGCAACTTCACACGAATCCTGTGAGATATCATAGATATCATAGATAATCCTGTGAGTCGAGATAGTGAGTTGAGTCTCGGCTCTCCGGCGCACACAGAAAGGTAACCTCTCTTCCATTTTCTTGGTTACTATAGCGCTTCTCTCAAAAGATAAAAGATTTCTAACTTGAAACACTCGGAGCGGTCACACAAAAAAGGCAGATCACTCTGAAAAAAGGCATTGGGCGCAGCGCCTTTTCCCTAGGCAGCTGCATCCTGTCACAGGTGTTTTCTCCTTATTGAGAGCAACTGGGGAAAGACGCTGGTGCTCACAGAAAAATGCTATGTGGACACGGACCCTCTGGAGCGATAAAGTCCACATTTGGAGGAGGCAGCGTGGATGGATGGCTCTAACAAGCACAGGACTTTCATCTAGGAGGCCGGGGTTTCAATATGAATGTGACATCCTACGCATCTGTGCAAGGGATGTCACTTCCTTCACATGACGTACGTAACATAATTATTTCAACCCAAAGCACGATCTTTTCCAAGCCCTAACCAAACTGTGACTGCTTTACAACGTAAACTAGTAATTGGATCAAGGATGTGTTGATTAGAAAGTAGGTTGGAATTCGACATATAATCACCACCATGTTGTTAGAGGTCAGAAAAGAGGGCAAACAGTCAACTAAATATAATAAAACATATTTTCATTTTCAAGATATAGATTTAAAATATAAGATGACAAATAATAGAAAGAAATAATAATAATAATAATAATTGAAAAAAGTCATGGACATTATAAAGTCTTCCCAAAAAAAAAAAAGAGAACGTGTGCATACTGTAGGCTGTGTCAATCACACATCCTACTGAGCGCAAAAATAATTTCATTTTCGTTCCTCAGGGAAACAGAAATCAAGTTGCTCGCTGACAGTGAGCAGTGACTCAAGCTGTTCAATAACTGTGTATGGGCACGACAAGCTTCAAGGTTTTCACAGCGAGTTCTGCCGACTCCAAAAGCCACTAGAGGCAGTTAAAAATGACAATCAGATAAAGGAAGAAGTCAAGGTTCTTTTCTTTTGGTTAAAAAAGTTCCCATTACATGCAGACGTCCTCATCGGGGGTATCTTGGTTAAAGTGGACTCCTGCAGGTTCATTCTTTTATTGATTTTGTCCCGTCTTTGGTGATAAGAGGTCATTGCTGTAATATTTCTATGCTGTGGAACACAGACACTCGCAGTCAAACCGTGGGCTTGCTGTGAAATCTTTTTACTTAAATCTTTTGTTAATGAAGTTTCTGTTTGCGCTCATGGCTGTTATCACTGGTGAGGATAAAAACTAAATTTTCCCTCTATTAACAAGGGTGGAATGTTATCCTATAACACAAAAATAATCTACAGCAGTCGCAGGGGCAGGTTTAGTCATTTTGGGGCCTAAGTCTCACGGCCTCAAGAAAGAAGCTGTTCTGAAGTTTGGTGGTGTACAGCAGTGGACACTTATGTATCTCTTGCCAGACAACAGCAGGGTGAAGAGACTTCCTCTTTTTTTCAGCACTGCTGGGGGTAACTTTGCTTCATTTTTCAACAGTCTGTACATCACACTGAGCCGCTTGTTTACACTCATGAATTTTGATGCAATTTTATTGTACAGATTTTTAGAAAGACACACATCATTAGCAAAAACAGCAAAGCAAAACAAAACAAAAAACCTTTGAGTTGCATTTATGAGCTGTTTTGTCCTTAGATGTGTCACATTCTAGCAAGTTAAATTCCTGCTATTGCAATAGGTTCATTAAACCTGTGCAGACTTTGGCAGCCCTGACATATTGCTAGTTGGCCATAGATTACTGTACCAAAAGATGCAACAGAATCGGATGTTTGTGAAACTGTAACGCTGTGTTGGCGAAAGCCCCCAATATGGAGATAAAACTTGGCGGCTACAGGGGGCCACCTACAAGGAATATTTGGTGGCCACAAAGTAACTTTTTGTGGCCATCAAAGGCCATGAACATCAAATTCTGTAAGGTTGTCTGACACTGGTAGTTTACAAACTCCTGTCTAGTTGTAATGTTCTTTTAACTTTTTGGCCCTTTCCTGTTTCAGAATGACAATGTCCCAATGCACAAACTCAGCTCCATACAAAAATTATTTCCAAAAATATAATGGTTTGAAACCAAAGTGGGCGTGTCACATCCACAGATGGTTGTTCGATGCCCTCTGTCAATAACATCTTCGATTACAGTGGTTCTCTTCAAAACTGGTGGAAACACAAGCTGCTTCACTAGACAGCACCAAGGTTCCAAGAATCTTGAATGGAACTGGTCCAGGAACCAGAACTAATGTGGTGGAGAAGGGCCTACAGAAGCCCTGAAATCAACCCCATCCAACACCCTTGGGATGAACTGTCATGCCAGGGCCTTATCACCCAACATCAGTGCTGGACCTCACTGATGCTCCTCCTGCAGCCAAGTTCCCAAATCTGGTAAAAGAAACTGAACCCAGACAAGTGGAGGCTGTTGTAGCAGCATATTAACACTCAACGATCACATTTCAGGCTGAGATTTTTTGGTTGACTGCATTTTTTGCCCATGTAGTGTATTCACTGGCTTTTTGTTTAACAGAAATACTTGACAATTAATTATCAGTGGTTTTAATTAATGTTCTCTCGTCTAATTTATTTTAATTGTGTCAGTACTTCAGTCCAGATGTTATTGTTTGTTATTACAGTGGAAGATAAAGACATAACTGTGCTCCCCTCAGCACAGTTAAGTGTGCATACAATATATACTGTATATCTCAGATTGAAATGGGAGAGAGAAAGCAAAAGGGAATAAGACAAGGTCGCTAGCTGACTTATCACTTGTCTCATTACTTGAAACAGCGACTGTCAGCAACTGCGCATCTTCCTGCTGGTCTTGTACATACCCATACTCCAGCAGAGAGGAAATCAGTGGAACTCATAATGCTCCTGGTCTTAACAGCAGCGATGCCACTTGTTTCACTTGATTCATAATAGTAATAAACAGGATTGGGGCGTAACAGATTACATGTACCAGGTTTATGTAATTGGAACTGTATACCAATGCTGTAAGAAGTAATCAGATTACTGATACAAATAGCAAAAATGGGCATTATTACCAGGATTACAATTTTAAAATACATTTTAAAATAAAGAATTATATAAGAATACTGCACTGCATGAGTCTCACAAAACCGCTCTGGTCTCTAACCAAAAAATGCTTCACTAGGTGGAAATTTTGCCATTATTTTGTCTTTAAATCAGAAAAGAGGAACAACATCAGAGTACTGAGACAGTTCTGACCTCAGTTGCCATCATCCAAGAACTCAACATCTAAGTTAAAGAAGCAAACCAACAACTCAGGTTAGCTACACAGAATAAATGCTGAAGTTAGCCACACAGACCAGCTGTTTTTAGCTCAACTTGTCCATGCTACTACTACTACTACTTTGAAATACATATATATATATATATATATATATATATATATATTGGAGGGCTTTTATGCCTTTAAGTGACAGGAAAGCAAGGAGAGAGTGGGGGAATGACAGGGCCCTAGGCAGGAGTTGAATCACTGCCGCTGCAGAGGGCAGACGCTCTACCAACTGAGCTACCAGGCCACCGTACTACTAATTTTGAAAAATATTTGAAGACTGTAGGTGGTGACAGTGATAGTGTAAAAACCTGAATAAGTTTATGTGATTTTACCTAAGGTTTGGGTGTAAAAAACCTAACGATACCTAACAAATCACATTTAAATGTGCATAATTACATCCGTTTTTCTAGGATCAACTGTAAGGATTTATAGACAAAAATCAACAAACCTACAACAAACATAAAACATCATATCAGGCAAAACAATTTCACCATATTTGATACTGACATAATCCAAAAGTAATGGAAAGTATTCAAGTAAAATTTATTTAATACTGTGATACTTGGATTAGGTTACTGACCTTATGCTTAAACATGTAACTATTAGTTGTATCGGAATACATTTTTAGAGTAACCCTCCCAACCCTGGTAATAAAGCCATCAGCCTTGAACTAACAGTGTTTTTGGTGATACTGAGGACACACAGAACATTAGCAAGTAGCAACCACCAATGATGAGTTATAAGTGAAAGCCAATTATCTCAGCGGGGTGCATATTACTGTACCGATGAGCTGTTCGGCCTCTGAAAGTTCTGTCAAGGTTAAAAAACAATGTTTCAACCTTTAGCATGCTGAAGAGAATGAGACAGCAAACAAAAGGAGTTCAACAGGGAGACACACAGAATGCCAAAGAAGGAAGAAGAAAAAAATGTCTGTGGAACAAAAAAAAAAAAAAAA
>JAJHUR010123845.1:1600-11916 GCA_027495735.1 Lutjanus campechanus | reverse complement strand
AGCAGTTTTAATCATTTTCTTGGAAAAGACAAACTGATATATCATTTAAAAATACCTCAGTATATCTACAAGAAAGACTTTTTTGTCATTGTTGGACCAGACACTGGTGTATAGGTGAGTTATAGTGCAATATATGTGTGTGATAAAAACATTTGAACGATTTTGACTTCATGGAAACTTTAAAATACAGAGATAACAGAGGAAGTGTGCTTTTATGACTACCACGACTACCTTTTTCCATTTTGTGCTGTCTCAGTGTTTTCTACAGTTTGCACGATTTATTTGTGATAGCTGACCCCTTGCACAGAGCTGCGCTGGTGGGAAGCACAGATGTATCTGATACATCATAGTTGTCTGCAAAACATTTTTATTAACCAGCCAACCACCAACTGGGGAAATAACTTTGCAAATCTGTACAACTTCATAAGGTCCGCTCCTGTAGACTTATTAATCATTTAACAGGATCAGCTGCATTTCCATTAAGACCTGATGACATGGTTAAAATAAATAATGCAATATTACTGCAGATATCTACTATATTAATATATAACATGATAGGACAAATGTATGCAGAAGTCGCACATAAGATAATCACATATTGGTCAATGCGATAAACTTTGTTGGTTCTGGTTCTATATTATATCAGACAACTCTTCATATCTGTAAAATAAAAACTTTAAATAGGCCTACTTTTTGCTATAGTTTGCTTGGAATCACTTATTTAAACAACATAATGTTTGTATAACAATAACATGATCATCATATCATTGCAGTATGATTCACCTGGCAAGGATAAGTCGATCGATTAGTCGATCAAAAGAAAAGTAACTGCTAACTATTTTGATAATCGATTAATCATGTAATTTTTCAAGCAGATATGTCAACATTTGCTAGTTTCAGCTTTGCAAATGTAAGGTTTTGCTGCTTTTCTTTGTCATTTTTGATAGTAAATGAAGAGTCTTTGGGTTTTGGACTGTTGGTCAGACAAAAGAAGCTACTTTGGGGCTTTGTGAAATTGTGATGGGCACCTTCACATTTCTTTGGACATTTTGATATTTTTTAAACAATTACTTGTGAAAATAATCAGCAGAATAATCGCTAATGAAAATAATTGTTAGTTGCAGCTTCAGCTGAAAGTGATCAGTTATCGGCATGGCCTAATTTCAATGGGGCAATTTGAAAGAATGAAATAATACACTGCATACAAAGATATAAAAAGCCAGGTTGGGAGGAAATATGTCTGGCTGGGCCTCTTAAATAAATTCTGTATGATCAAAACACTTTTAAACAGGAAAATATCATATTTTCTGTCAAATTCGTATATTTGAATTTACTTGATTGGTGTCTAAAGCAACACATTTCAACTTGCATGTTTTCTGATCTGGGTGAATGCCATTTAATTTAATGGGACACTAATGGTATTGCTCTAATGGGTTTCCCCGTATCTCTGTTTCCTCTTATCAGATATAGAACCGTCTGCTGGCAGACCAGTCCTCAGAGACCAGGACTGTGTGTGCGAGGGCGGCGTGTGTGAGCGTGACCATCGCTGTACGGGCCAGCAGTGTTTCTCCTCGCTGAAGATGATTGATGGGGTGGCCGTCCAACAGAAGGGCTGCCTGAGGGACGACGAGGAGGGCAGAGCCACCTGTGCCATGCCACCCTCATCGGCCCATGTTGTCAAGTGCTGCCAGGGCCATCTGTGTAACATGAACGTCACTGTGCAAGCTCCAGGGAAAGGTGACTTTGTACACATTGTACACATTTCTTTTGGCTGCCGTTCACTGTAGTCCTTATGTCACTTAAGATTGTGCAAAAGTTCCACTCTGGATCTGATTTTTTTCAAATAAAAATATCGAAGCATAACATTCTCCTAAAAAATAATGTAAGGAGTAATAAAATAAACATAGTCCCTTTCCGTCATCAGCCATTAGAAGTGAGTGGTGTGGCTGTATCTGCAGACAGTCTATCCTCTTGCCTGTATTTCCTTATTTTCTCATTATTTGCTGTGCTTGGGACACTCTGAATCAATCCAAATGGTTGGCATTTGACATCCTGGCATCTTTCTGCTGCTGCTTTTAAGAACCACTCTGCCAAAACCCACTCATTTTACCTTTAATTTTATAATAAAAATCACCATAAACAGCTGTATATGTTTTTATATTAATGCAAGAACTGCTATAAATGGATAATTCGGATTTTTTGAAGTGGGGTTATAGTATAAGGTACTTGTTCGTAGTCATAGTATTACCTACAGGAGATGCCGGTCAATATGCCCCTGCAGTTTGGAGAAGCAGAGAGCCAGCACAGAAGCAATGTACTGCTGTGGGCAGGATCAGCATTATAATGGATTTTAGCCACCTAAAAAAGCCCCATCTAAAAATATTAATATAATTTTAAGTGTACGCTATATTCAAAATATTTTCACTGCTTAATTTACCGTCAGACAGCCTTTTCCGACTGGAAACGAGAGTTACGTATGTAACTACGGTTCTATGAATTCTGGATGACCGCCAGAGGCAGTGCTTAACACTGAATGATATCTGTCTCGCGCTTGCGCAGGTCGAGAATTTAATGTCAACAAAGTCACATGTGACCTAGGATGACGTCGGACGTAGCTTATATAAGCCCACGTCATCATGGCGAACGTCCCTACAGAATCTTATTGCCAGATTCCGAGTGACAAAGAACTCTGGCGGTCAGGAAGAATGAAATAGAACCACAGTTAAATAAGCCAAATACTGCTCTCTCTTGTTCAACTTGATTCTATTGGGGGAAAAAAGAAGTGTGACTTCAGTGAATCACAACTTATCCCTTGAAACACCAAAGTTGTATGATAACAGAAACAAACTAACTGATCGAGGCGGCAGCAGACCAACAACTCCTGTGTTCAGCGAGGTAAAATTACGGATTTTGCCTATGGAGTTTGGTTGGTTTGGAGAGAGTGATATTTTGCTCATTTAACTGCATTTTCACATTAAAAAAAAGGCTGTCTGATGGCAAAGTAAAGCAAAAAAATAGCATACACTTTAACTGATGCTGATGTTTTTGGTTGACCTTTTTTAAGAGGCTAAAATACACTTTCCTGCTGACCTGGTCGACGGCAATACATTGCTTAGCTTCCATGCTGGTACTCCTCTGCTTCTCCTACCACCATCTACTGTAGGTAACACACTTACTATCAACAAGTACCTCATAGAACCCCACTTCAAATCCCAACTTAACAATTATGTCTTTGTCCTGAATCTTTTGCAGGGGAGGAGGTGAAGCCCCTTATGAAAGAGGAGCACGAGTGTGTGTGTGAGGGCAGCTCGTGTGCAACAGGGAATCGCTGCATGGGCCACCAGTGTTTCTCATCCCTGACGGTCAGCGCCGGCTCCCTGGTGTATCAGAAAGGCTGCTTTAAGGTCTACGAGCAGAGCACGCTGACCTGCAAGACCCCACCTTCGAGAGACCAGATTGTGGAGTGCTGCCACGGCCACCTGTGTAACATGAACAGCACTGTGGAGCTGCCTGTCAAAGGTACGGTACTATTTTACCCAGAATGCATCGCAAGTACACTCTTGAGAACTGTTTTCTGTACCAGTCCATCAAAGATGCTCAAGAGCTCCATCTGTTGACCTCAGCGTTGAACTTTTCTTCATTTGTTCAGAATAGGAATGACCGTGAGTGTTAGTTGTCACTGTTCTAGACAAAGTGACACACATTCATCCCTCGCCATCATTCTCTACTGAGAGGGCAACGCCATCGGCTGTGAAATTGTCTGCCACGGCTGTTCTGGATGGTTTCTGTTGGCCTGAGTTACACCTCTGTGTGGTCACACTCCTGGCACCTTATGAAACAGAAATGGGGGAGACAGTGGGCAAACCAAAGGGAGGTTTTGAATATGATTTAGTCATGGTCCACTTCCCTTCTCTGTCCTCTCGGAGGCTGTCAGAGCTGGCTGACAGGAGCCCAGAGGGTGAAGCCACCTGGGAGTGAAGGAGAGGTGGGCCTCTGTACACGGAGCTGTTGTTGCCCTTTTTGTTTATTTCACCTTTACCTTTATGTTTTATAAATATTTATATCTAAAATGCCATAGCTCTGTCTTTTTTAGGGTTTCAACTAATGATTATTTTCATTATCAACTATTCCGTTAATCATTTTCTCAATTAATCGATTAGTTGGTTCAGAAAAATGTCAGAAAATGGTGAAAAATGTTCAACAAAGCCCAAAAAGATGTCCTCAATTGTCTTGTTTTGTTCTCAGCCCACAGATATTCAATTCACTCTTACTGAGGATTTAAGAAACCAGAAAATATTCACATTTGAGAAACTGAAATCAGTGAATTTGGACATTTTAGGGCCTGCACTCTTTGGAGCAACCTCTCTGAGGAGATCAGACTGGCTAGCTCTCTATCCTCTTTAATAGACATTTTTATAAGTGCACTTCTACTGGGGTTTTGGTCTGATTTTGTCTGTGAAATCACTTCATAAACCCTTTTTATACAAATGCATTTTCTTATTGATTGTCTTTTTAATCATTTTAGACTTCACTTTTTGTCTTATAACTTCTTTTGCTTTTGATATTGTTTTTATTTTTTATTTTTTTTACTGTTTTGAAAAATGCTTTTTTCATAAAAATGACTCAAAACAATTAATTAATGATCAAAATAGTGGCTGATTATGTAACAGTTGACAACAAATCCCTAAATCAACTAATCATTTCAGCTCTTGTCTTTTTGTGTATACATTTAAGAAATAGGTCGGCACAAAATAAATGCAAATGGGAAATATTTGTGTTAAGCTGATTTAACCAGGTGCTGTTTACTTCATAACATTTCATGTCAGATTGTTTTTTTTTCTAATAGTATTGACATGTGTTGCAAAACTTCACTCCTTATATTGTTATAGAGGCAATAATCATGTAAAAAATACATTTTTAAAAGTGGTCTAGATAAATGCATCTCTTCCCATGTGTCTGGTCCAAGTCTAGTGAGTTTCTAGAATGTGTTGCTGTTAGTTATGTGAATGTGGGAGAAACAGTTCATTATTTGAGTAGTTGAGAAAAGGGGATCATTGTCTGCGCTGCAGGCAGAGCTGAGCAGTCTTTCCCTTGGAATGTTTGGAAAGTGTGAATGGTGGTCAGTTCCTCAGGCAGGCCTCTGCTGACTTGATGAGATCCACTGTGTGTGTGTGTGTGTGCGTGCACCCCCACCTTCAACTGGTTTCTTCAGAAAAGTCTGCAGAGTGCTGCAAACCTGTGATTTGTGTACGGTCGAGTCTCAGTATGTGTGGTCCTGTCAGTGGAAAAGTTTACAGGAAGAAAACAAAAGTTTCCGTCGACGTGTACATAATTATGATCACCTCATCTTAAATCATCGCTGAGGTCTAGTGGACCCCCGCATCTGTTACTTAAAGCGATATTCCACTTTGTGAGAATAAGCCACTCAGTATGGACTCACCACTATGCCGATGTGATGATGGGTGAAGGTCTTCAGTTCACAAAACAATCCGAGAGTTTTAGGAGAAACAGGGTAGCAGCCTCATCCAGTACAATGGCAGTGAACGGTGACCACGGATAAAACATTAAGAAAAGAACACAAAACAAACACAAAATGTCTCCATCCTGCTTGTGTGGTGTAATCCAAGTGTCTGCGAGCCGCAACATTAAAAATTAACTGCAAAAGACGCCATTTACACCATGTTTTTAGCAGAAATGTCAACTGTAGCATGTAGCCGGTAGGATGTAAACATGGCGTCGATCTCGCGAGACTTCGTATATATCTTAATGGACGCACATGCGGAAGTCTCGGGAGATCGACGCCATGTTTACATCCTACCGGCTACATGCTACAGTTGAACTGAAGACCTTCACCCATCATCACATCGGCATAGTGGTGAGTACATACTGAGTGGCTTATTCTCACAAAGTGGAATATCGCTTTAAAGGGATAGTTGAGATTATTTGAAGTTGGTTTGCATGAGGTACTTGTCTATAGTCAGTCTTTTACCTACAGGAGATGACAGATGACACAGCCCACGTTTGGAGAAGCAGAGAGTGGTTCCAGCATGGAAGCTTGGCAATGTACTGCAACACCTAAAAAAATCAATATCAGTTTAGATGTATCATATATTTAGAATGTTTTCATCGCTTTGCCATACTGTCAGACAGGCTTTTCTGATGGGAAATATATATTGGTTATATAAGTCAAATATTGCTCACTCTTGCTCTGCCAGGCTCCATAAGCAAAAACACTCATTTTATTTTGCAGAACACAAGAGTTGCTGGTCTACCACTGTCACGATCTGTTAGTTTGTTTGTATTATTGTGTGACTTTCGTGAATCTGAACAAATGTTTTAAAATCACAAAAGTCACACACTAATACAAACAAACTAACTAATTGATGCAGCAGTAAACCGGCAACCCTCATGTTCTGCAAAGTAAAATGACTGGTTTTGCTAACGGAGTTTGGTTGGTTTTGAGAGAATATGTAGCTTATGTAATGACAGTTTCCTGTCAGAAAAGGCTGTCTGATGGCAAGGTAATGTGGTAAAATAAATGTAGCATATACTTGCTTAGTTTTCTATACCAGAACTCCTGCTGATCCCTCAAACTGGGTCCCTGCTGACCGCCGTCTACTGTAGGCAATGCGCTGACTGTGGATAATATCTCATACATCCCTTTAAGCAACTACACTTGAATCTTCAAAAGTTTAGTTTTAAAGATTTGTATTTTATTTTGTGTTCTTAAAAAGTCACACATTGTAAATATTTCTCTCTCCTCACAGCTGATGAGCTCTCCAACTACAGCGTGACCACGCTCGCTATTGCCATCGTGGCGCCCATCATCGTCCTCATCGTCCTCTCTGCCATCGCCATCCTGGTGTTCAGACGCATCCACCACAACCAAATGGAGAGGCTAACATCTCGAGATGCAGAATATGGAACTATTGATGGCCTCATAGCGTCCAACGTCGGGGAGAGCACTCTGGCGGTGAGTAGTGGACACCACGTAGGAGGCTGCCTCCCAAGCTTATTAGAAGGACTGGAAAAAGAGCTGCTCGAGGCATATTTTAATTGACTGTTATGCTCAACATGAAGCCAAATCACATCACAGTTCTTTATTATAACTCACCTCTTTCTCTCTCTGTAAGCTGCCACACACTGTAGGTGTTATAAATCGTCCACAACCTCTAGTGAGGCCCAGAACGTCTGCTGTTTGAATTAGTGCATAAAAACTCTACAGTGCCTCCGTTTTCTGAGTATCGGTTAGTTCAACGCAGCCAATGTCAAGAAAGAAACTATGGAAACATAGCAATGTTGAGATGGTTTTATTAACTTGATGTATCTGACATGTGCACTGTGAGCACAGCTGTGTTATGTCAGAAAATATGAATCAGTCCAGGATTCATTGAAAGATTATAAAATATTAAATAACTTGCATCAGGATCAGTGAAAAAGCTTTTTGAAATCCTTTATGGTACTTTATTTCCATTTTTTTCTTAGGGTAAGCTCAATGTGTACAATTTTGAGAGTATTTTCACATATGAAACTGAATATGGATGTAAACTCATCAACCACTGTTTATTCAGGGTTAATTCACTGAACATTAAGCTCTCTACAGCAGTCTACTGAGTTCACATCCATACCGGCTAAAAGGATATACAATATATCATAACAGCATCAATAATAATAACAATAAAATGACAAAAAAGTCAAATAAAACAAATACCTTGCGGACATTTCTGCCCAACTTGTCTTTTTGTATATTTTTCTGCTAATGAAACTTTAAATTATAGGCACGTTTTCTGATTTTCCTGTTTTTAAACACTAAATACAATGAAAAAACATTTTACAGCACCAGATAACATTGATAATTAAGATTTAGTTGTCGTCAGTTGTGACTTCCAGTCTTGTTTTTGATTTTGGGTGGTATGGTGGCTCTTTTCTCTACCCTTGGATCATAGTGAGCGTCTTTAGAATCAGTTCAAATGTGTACCAACAACAGCAGAGATGGAAAACCCCTTCCAAAATTATGTGTTGTGTTAACTCAAGGGATTCAGCCGTGGAATTGAAAAACTTTTGGATTAGTGGGGGACTTCTGCCTCTTTGTGCACAAGATAATATACAATAGAGCCACGATGGCACGATAAACCTTGTTTGCCTCTTCTTTTAATCTAGATTTCTGATCAAGGCAGTCATGTAGTGGCACCGTACTCGCAGAGTTTAGTCTTTTATATGCTGTGACAAGTTCTGAATTGAGGACTTGTCGGAGCAATTCAAAGAAAGCACATTTTTTTCCTTCATTGTAATTCCTTTCAGGTCGTTCACTCAAGCATTGTTGTGGCGTTGAAAATGTTGCTCCATTTATCTGAATGGTTTCTTCAGTTCTGTTGGCTGCATTTTGTATCATACTGCATGGATGAATTAGTAAAAGCTCTCACTTTGTAATGGGATCAAACAATTACTAAATATCACTACATATGTGTCACAAAAATCCCCAAACCTCATGTTTGGTTTGGCATATGTTATGTAATAAAATGCTTAAGCCTTAATATATTATAGTGCTTAGTGTTGTGAGGTCTGTCCTCAGAAAAGATGAAATTCTGCAGGTCAGATCATAATCTCGAGAGTATTTGACCTTTCTTATGCAAGAGTGTTTAAAGCAATGCACAATGGCTGCATATTTATGAAGTGTATGTTTGCGTGTGTGTAGGTGGGTGGCGCTGTTGCTTGCATGAAATTGTTGTTTTGAATATTCTTCTCAGTCTTTTTTTTTTTTTTTTTTTTTTTCAGTCCGTCACAGGAATGTATTTTTGCTATTTATTTTCTCTCCACTCAACCGTGGGTTGTAAGTTTTCTGCAGAGTGGTTTACGTTTTGAGGCCCACTAAAAAGATCCAGAGTTTAGGTGGAGTCCTGTGGTTTGGGTTTAGTCTGAGAGACAACCCAGCACATTCACTGGCTCTCCCACAGTGTAATCAAGTTCAGCAGAAACTGCTCACAGTCCAGTTTGTGTGTCCTAACAAACTACATGGCTGTGAACGTCCATTTTCTGATTCTATATCCTCACTAAGGTTGTCAAACGTATCAAAGTATAGATACTTTTTCAGTACCGCCAGTTTAAAACTAGGGCTGCACAATTGATTGCACTATTATTGAAATTGCAATATGGCCAAGTACAATATCCACATTACAGAACCAGACCGCAGTTTTTTTTTAAAAAGAATCATGTCTGAGAAAACAACGGTATAATAAAGTACTGTAGTGCTGCAGAGTGTTTGTTTGATACAGAGCTCAACAAATATCACATCATCACAAATCAATTTATTTTAAGTAAAAATGAAAATTGTAATGCAAAACTTATCATTCCTAATTATCTTATCACATAAAGCAAATGCAATTTCAGTCAAAATAATCGCAATATGACTTTCACCAAATTGTGCTGCCCTATTTAAAATCAATACAATACTAACATTTGATAGTATTGAATGTCCCAAAATGGTTTAAAAAAAATTCAATCATAATGTTTTTTTTTTTTTTTGCTGTGGTATTGAAGCATCAAGTATGTTTTTTAAATTAATATTAATTAAAGTTTAAAATTCTGATATTGTGATTTTGGCTGCAGCTAACTGTTATTTTCACTGTCAACTAATCTGATGATTATTTTCTAGATGAATCAATTACTTGTTTGGTCGATACAATGTCGGAAAATGGCGATTAATGTCAATCACTGTGTCCCAAAGCACAAGGTGACAATCCAAAGATATTAAGTTTATTGTTGTAGAGGAGTTAAAAAAATATTTGTATTTAACAAGCTGGAATCAGAGAATTTTGACTTTTTTTTCTTAAAAATACCCCTCAAATGGATTATCAAAATAGTTGGCGATTAATTAAAACAATTGATGAGTTGTTGCAGCTCTAATCATGACAACTTTAATCCCCACAAAAACATACGTCATACATGAAGATACACTAGTACACTTTTTTAATCAAAAGCATATTTTTCTAATCTGTAGCTAAAACTTCGGCTGTCATGGAGCACAGATTCTCTTTTATAAGCAAGTCTTAAGTCCTCAAAGCTCAGATAATCCCGTTTATCTTTAATTATGAAACTTGTAAATAGCATGTACAACAGTTAAAGTATGATCATTCATGTGTGTGTTTATCAGAGAAAGAAATAGCTGATTTTGGCTTTCCAAAGTCCAGCAATGCACTTGGCAATGGAAAAGCCCAAATATGGAGCCACAGAATGTTTGTTTCAGCATAATTAAAAAGTGCTTGGCAACACCATGAGAAAGATTATTAGGAACAGTGGTGTGGCTGTGAAAAGCAAAT
>JAJHUR010123841.1:0-26917 GCA_027495735.1 Lutjanus campechanus | reverse complement strand
TTAAAAAAAGAGAGAGATATATATATATATATATATATATATATATATATATATATATATATATATATATATATATAGCAGCAACAAGATGGTGATGATAATATGGTTGACATCTGGGAAACACCATCCATCTACTTTGACTTAATTTGAGGCATCATCGATGTAAAGACAGAGTCCGCCTCCCCTTGTTTCATCCTGTCAGCTCTGAACACGGTCCTTCTGTCAAGTGCAACACTGTGATCCAGAATGTTGTGTGGCCAGGTTGCTGTAAGATGTAAAGCACAACAGTCTGATTTGCTGTTGCTTGTCCAGCCTGTGTCCTATTTCATCCGTTTCATTTTTCTGACAGGACATTAACCAGGAGCAGCCTTAGATCCAAGCTAGGTTTGCATTTCTCTTATCCCGCTGTCTTCCTCTCCTCCTCTCTGCTGTGGTGTGTCCAGACTGTGTGGATTGAAAGATGTAGTGCTCTTTAATCCAAACTTCATGCTTCATTTTTTCAATCTTTATGAGTGTATTTCTGTATTAAAAAAAAGGCCAGATTAAAAGAGAAAAGTAGTAAGAAGGAACTACATGCTACAGCATCTGCATGATTACAGTCATTACATCTTTTGAATTATTTAATATTCTCAGTCAGTCCTTTGTCATGGCAAATTGTTTGTGTATCTATAGGGAAATTTGTGACAGTATTAGCAAAAGGAGTAGTCAGATATTAGTATCCTTTTCTCATACCCACAACCTAGTCAGGGTATCTCAAGGCCCCAAACATGCCTGTCTGTCACTGCCTGCTAGTAAACTCATTGGAGTTTGTTTAAAAGCAACAATAAATCTCTTGATATATTTAATTTGTTTGATTTAGAGACGTGTGAGGGCAGTGGCAGCCTGTTACAGATTTATGAGAGCCTGTTCACGTGGTGGCAAATGGCAATCTGTTCAGCGCTGTATCCCAGCAGAAAAAAAAAAAAAAAAACGCCTCTCATAGCGGTGAATCATCTTAACTTCCGATTCACTGAAAACAAGCAGTTAATCTGATTCCCCATTCAGTTTTTTATAAAATAAAACTTCACGGTAGTGCTGGTAGTAACAGGGAAACACCGGAAGATTCAAATCAAAAAAAGGCGATTTTGGGTAATTCATATAGTGTTTTAATTTAATCACACGTGTTACGAGAACAAGAATAACACATTCCAACAGCTGCAGATAGAGTGTATTAAAATGATTTAATAACTGAGTGTTATAGCATGTCTATCACACACTGTATATATTTTAAAACAGCTTTGAGTGTAGGTAAATGTAGGTAAATTGCTTAATCCACTGTTAAATGTTCTGTTTAAAAGTAGCTAAAAAAAATAAAATAAAATAACAAAAGCAAGACGTGAAATGGCTCCCTGCCTCATCGTAGTTATACAGGCAATGAGATGATCGGTCAAATGGAGCCGTAGGAGGATTAAATCTTGATCTAAGAGACATTTTTATCAACATAGAAGCGACTGCTCCTCACATGGCCTCTACCTTCCAAATGAAAACAAGCACTTGACATTTTACTATAATGATCACATGTTATCCACACATGGAGTTTGGAGGGTAGCAGGAAGCAGTGACGGTTTAACAGAAGACGTTTGAAGAATCATTTTTGCCAAAAGAGCCTGGTTTACTGCAGCCACTGACTTGCTTAGTATGCTTTTTTTCCCCCCCTGCATCATTCTGTATGTCTTTGTCTGCATGTGGCGGCATTGTGTCTGTGTCGATTCACTTCACATTAAATGAACCACACACTTCTGCTTTGTTGGAATTATGGATGCTTTATTTTAATGTTGTGAATGAACTCCAAAGAATGGAGCTGGCACAGAAGCTTGTTAAGCCCGTTGCCCATCATAGGAAACTGTTGCCGAAGGGCCCGTCTGCGATTTTATCATTGTCATGCTTGTCACTCTGGTTTAGGCTTAGGGACTTACATACTATATCTGTCATACACACACAGTCACACACATACTCAAATGCTTACATGTACCTGCACACACACACACACACACACGTACTGTACGTATGTGCATATTCAGGCATGCACGTATGCATTTGCACTCACTGCAGAAGAAAAAAATTCTGTATATACTTACAACTGCAGACATGCAGACAGATTCACCAAACTGAGGAACCGACACAGACACACTCATGCTATTGCACACCTTTGGGATTACATAGACATAGGGCTTTTTCATACCTGGTATGAATATCTTAGGTGATCTCATCACAAATAGACAGCTCTGCTCACAGGTGTGAATGCACCCATATTGAAAAACTGCCTCCTTAACTGACATCCTATACATCAGTAGATCATTTGGTTCATTCTAGTGCAAATTACGTGTGTTGGCTCTCTTACCTTCAGCAGATGTTAGTAAACGCACTAGTAACTGCAGTATCCCCCAACTCCCTTAAAAAATTGTGATATTTTGAGAGTTGTTGAGTGAGTCTATAGTCTTTGTGAAACACTGTCTGTGACAAATTCTTAATCATTTTTGCCTTCTTGCAAATGAAAACATTAAGTTGTTTATTTCCAACATTGTGTTTCTAAGATGAGTACGCAGGAGAGATGCTCTGGGGTGCGCTGGGACACACACTTTCATTGTATGTCGTTATTGCCTTTCTTCATCATTTGTGTTGTAAAAACATAATATTTCCACACAGAAGAAGTAGAAGTGATAGGTAAGAAGGTACAATATGAGGACCATTGTGGTCTGATACAGGAGTGCCAATGAACTAAATAAAAGCAGAATTGAATGACAGTAATGGACCTTCAACTGACAAAAAAGCCCTGGTGTGTATTTGCATGCAGGGAAGTGACATCCAATAACAAGTGGTCACTTGATGTATCTGGAGATGTACTGTAGTGCCAGGTGTGAACTCACATACTCAAGGCTATACACTTGTGATCAGATCACCCAGGACGAATGTTCTGAAGTCTGAACAGCCTCATAGACACACATGAACCTGAAGCCATTATCCACCGTTCAGCAGCTTGTGACCTCTTCCCCTTCCTCTTCTTTTCAAAGCCAACAACTCTACAATGGTGAAGGATATACCCACTACTCCAGTGGTGGTGCTTTGACTCGTTTAGTGTGTGTGTATCCGTGTGTCTTACACCTTCATCTCTACCTCCTTGAGAGTACAGTGTAAAAGGAAACATGCCCAACATGTGTTTTTGTTCCCTTTCCATGCTGATAAAAGGCTTGTCATTAACTACAGCTATCCCTTTACTTTGTTTCTCTTTTTCATCTCTTCAGATCTGTTAAATAGATAAGTGGTCAACTGCCGTCTTTTATACAAGAGAGAAGTGAATGTATAAGCCTTTAAACTTATTGGCTGTAGCTGCTCTTATGTTTGAAACTTTGCCTGTCAGCAGGCATTTATATACTGCTTGTCTTGTCTACTTAGACTCTGTTTGGAGTTAGATGGAACGCATTGTTGCTTTTATAATTTCAGCAAAAATTTTGTCCCTCCTTACTGTTTTATGTTTATATTTGTGTGTTAGGCTTGTCTGAGTGTGTGTATTTGCTGGAGCAAGCACTTGCAACTGTGTGTGCATATGTCTGCCCGGGTCTGTGTGAGCATGCAAAGGTTTGCGTGTGCTTGCACAGGCTAATCTATCAAAACAAGTGTTTGTGATTGCCAGCGGACGGATGACCTTTGGGGCCTCTGTGGAGTCCCCTGTCACATCATGTGGTGGAGATAGAGGACGGGAGGGGAAAGAGCTGACAAAGAAGGCAGGGAAGACACTGCTGGGTGAATAAGTGTGTATTTTTAATCCGTTGTTCATGGAAGGGTTTTGCTGAGCATGCTTGCTCTTTTTCAGCATCACCCTACTTTATATTCATGCACTTGCACGTAGTCACGTAGTCTCACCTGGCATCTGCCCAGTGCATAGCCACAGTCTTCTGCTATACTTTATATCACTGGACTGCTCCACTGGAGCCAACAGACAGAGTGCCCTGCTCAAGGGCACACTGCCAGTAAATGTTGAGAGAAGGCAGAGTGTTTACACATTCACTTTATTTGCCCAGAATTTCCCAGCTGGTCTGAGAAATTCAAAATTGCATCTTTTTGGTCACAAGCCATTTCTCTAATCTTTAGGCCACCACCACCCCTAGCTGAGTGAATAAATTTGTGTCTGTTGAATATAAAATGGAATATATCCATTTTACACACTAAAACACTTTCAGTATGTCCAATCTTGTTTTATTTTTATAATTACACACTCACAGTAACTACTTTAACTTTTTATGACTCAGAATGTTCAAAAGGGCATGTGCTTCAATAAAATTCTCATATCAAAACACTCACAGAAAAGATAACTGCAAAGACAACAAATTAACAATTCTTTCTGGGTACTTATTTAAAATGCATGCCAGAATCTGCAGTACATGAGCTCAACAAGATGTCAATTGAAGCCAGATGTTGTGTCTCTCTGCCAGTATACACAGTGCTGCAGATTCATCAGTGAATTTGGAAAACACTTAACCATTAGTACATCGCCATGTTGCCAGACAAGGTGGTGCTGCCAACCAAGCCACTGCAAGTTGCAGATAGTTTGTAGACACCTGCTTATTGGGTGTTGCTATGGTAGGGTGGGGTATGTGTGAGCATGCATCCACGCACACACACACAGAGCTGCAATGGCATTTAGGCAGTGACATTTTCCAAGTGACATTTTGTCTGTGGCCAAACCCATACTCACTAAGCGTGAACCCAATCATGCCGTCTTCCGCACTGTCATAGATCCAACAGCCAACACATATACATGCCATGTGACCTTGCACACATGCATGAGAATACTCTCACCACACAAGTGCCGTGGATGCCCCAGAATATGGTCATTTCTACCCACACGGCCAGTTTGACATTCCCATTTTCAAACTGGCCAGTGTGCCCTTAGAAGAAAGTAGTGTGTGTGTGCATCACTGAACCTTCTACTTTTCATTTTGGCAGCCATATTAACAGGTTAGAGCAGCCACACAGCAAGTGTGAGCAGCGTGTCTCATGCTCAGCTGAAGAGATACGTTATCTAGAGATTCAGCATCTCGCCTATTTTTCACATGTGACACATGTTAGATCTAAACAAAAATAGACAGTGAAAATTATCTGTTGATAGGTATATCGACATCATACGTCGACAACTTTCACCACAGTGTCAGTGTTTATAGCTGTAGAATATGTCACTGACATGAAAAAATGTGGTGGAGGGCAGTATATTTCCAGTGCACGCTCTCTCTTTCTCTGAATTATATTGATGCCTAATTGACAGGAAGACTGTTGACATATGATGCCTTTTATCTTGTGTTTCTTAGAGTTATGTGTGTTTGCAGACATGCAAGGAATTGTTCACTTGTCAATATTTCCAAAGACAGCGCAGGGATCTTCCATTTAATTCAGACTGCTAATACTGTGTATGTCCGTATGCATGTACGTATGTAGGTATAATTTTTAATGTGTTGTCATCACTCCAGAAACACTGCTACAGTATGATAAGGTTGTCTGACTTGACTGCAGTTATTTATTGGTTTGATTAATGGTTTTAAGTCTAATTATGTGTCTTTGTATTAATTACTGATGAGACTAATTATCAGCTAATTGCCTACAGTTTGGCCATGATGCCCCAATAAATTTGAATTTATCAAAGG
This sequence comes from Lutjanus campechanus, assembly GCA_027495735.1. Taxonomy (NCBI): domain Eukaryota; kingdom Metazoa; phylum Chordata; class Actinopteri; order Lutjaniformes; family Lutjanidae; genus Lutjanus; species Lutjanus campechanus. Next base: position 21,242 of record JAJHUR010123841.1, on the reverse strand, counting down.
CCGAAGTGGCCTTGGCCTAAAAATGACTTAATTTCAGGCCTGACACTCACACATACATTCTTGTGGAGCATATCAGATGTTTTAGACCTTATCAGATTAAACAATGTAGAGATGAAAGACTATAGATATAGATAGAATATAGATTCCATAAAGCAGTTTAGGTGTTTAAACTGACAACCCTGGGAGAAATAATCCTGATTTCCCTCTAGGCTGTCTTGACCTTGACCCTTGTCAACCTTTGTTTCCTTTCCATTGCTCATATGTAAAATACTGATCTTTGTTTACAGTAATCACTGGCCTTTTGCTAAACCCTTACGCATGAATTAATAGTGCTGGGACAATACATGTAACTCCCGATTTGATAATATCATGATCATTGGGTGCTGAGTCAATATGTATTGTGATTCCACAAGTGTTTCGATTTGATATTATGATTTATTGCGATTTTTGTTTGCTTTTTAAACAGAAGACCATGGGGGGAAAAAAATGAATCATACATGTCTCGAGACTGTATATGATGAATCATATTTCTAAAAACAGCATCACATCATTGTCACATGTTAGTCCTTCTGAGTTTTATTTCAGCAGTATCATTACTATACTGCATACAGCCTAAAAGTAGAAAATAATTTTTTTTTTAAAAATAAAGTGCTACATTGAGCTGTTCGTGCTCATCAAGCTTGTGCTATAAGAACAATAAAATAATAATAAAACAGGAATATACATATAAATATTTATATATTGCCAGTACCTAATGGTGGCTTTAGCTTTAAACCCATATGGAATATTTAGTTTTAGTTTTGACCCAATCATGTAGTTCCACAGTATTGACTGTTGAAGCCAGAGATATCAATTGAGGTAGCAATGTGAAGTCAGCAGCTAATGTGCGTGCATGTTTTATGTCAAGCATGTGAAGTAAAATGGATCTGTTTGTGAAGATAATATCACAACGATCGCAACCCTAATTTATGTTAATGGTATTTCTCATTTTTCCCATTATGGGTTAAAATTGAGCGAATGGACTAAGCGGTGGTTATTTATATACATTTATATAAAATTGATTCAGGAATTGGAAAAAAAACCCAATAACAATGCTTAAAATAATCTTTTATTATTCAGTCCCATGAATTAAATTGTGTTGACAGTCAGTAAAATCATTTACAATGGATTTTCTGCTAGTCTACCAAGATTACTGAAGACAAAGCAGACAACTTGCTTTTAAAGATGCTGACTAATCTGTCATTATCTTATTTTAAACAAAGACCTTGATTTATAGATCTGTTGATGAAAACCTCATTAAATTGCTGTGACATAATAGCTTCAGAGATGGTTGAAAATATCAAACTGACCAACTAAAAACAGAAGAGGGACTCATCCCCACAACACAAAAAAGCCTAAGCCCAAGATGAATCAATGGTAGCTATTGCATTTAACACTTTATGAATATGACTTAATTAAATCTGAAATTTTACAGTTGCATTAACTATTAAATAAGGCCGTGATGAAGTGTTTGCCAAGTACTTTTTAAAGTTTGATTTTAATATGAAGGGAGATCAACTTTTTACCCAGCCTAAGCTTTGTTAAGGTTTAGGAGTTATTAAAAAAAAAAAACTCTTATCGAGGTAGAACACCCACACACTTAAATCAATGCACCTTTCTCATTTACTGGTCAGGCTATCATTCTGTAAGACCTCATCAGTGCTTACTGTCTCTTTGGTGTGACAGGGCTGCTAGTTTTATGTTCATTATAAGACAGCAGTTTCCAGGTCCAGATTTTTGATTGTCTGTTCTTGTCCTGAGCTGGGAACGAAGAGCCTGAAAGAAAAGAAAAAAAAACAACAAAAAAATATTGATTTATTCTCATGGATATCGAGTTCTACCTACGGTATATCAGGCTGTCAGATAGTGAGGTTAACCTATGGAAAAGAATTCTTTGTGCTTCTCTCGTTGGTGACATTTATTCAGTCTACCAATAAATGCGGTCTCAATAAATGTCATGGAAATGAAGGAAGCGGTTTCTTCATTTTTTAAATCAATGTATATTACCATAACATCAATCCTGACACCAGCAGAAAGTAGAAATGGTTCTGTTGATGGCAGCCAAGTAAAGTTATAGAACTGAACTCATTTGTAACTTGAGACTATTATTATTATCCTCACTAGGGGATCATGCGAGTGCTTCCATGAGTGCATGAGTGAATGCATGCATGCGTCATGAATGTATTTTGTCCAGAACTAATTGCATAGCATTGGACTGACTAATGTTTCTTGTTGTCACATTCGTGTCTGCACTGAAGAACTTCTGTGATTCAGAATTCTTGATCGAAAAACCTTTTTTATGACTTTCATGCCTTCACGTTTTTTATGGTCACATGCACCAAGTTTTCAGGACAGCCCATTCTTGTAAATCTCAATAACGCTTTGATGGAGTGTCTTCCATTTTGATACAAATGACTAGGGATGTTCCTGGCGACTAATTTCCCTATCGATTAAACCTCGATTAGTCCTCTGTAAAAATAGACTCTAAGTGAAGACAGCGTCTTTCTCACTGGAAATTATTCACTGGAATCACACATGTATAGTGAGAACTTCCATTTTGATAAAATATACACTTTATACCTTTTATTAAATTCCCTCAGTTACAGTCAATATTGTGGTAAGTTCCACATTAAATTCTTTCAAAGGCTTCACTATATACATTATATGAGTCTGGACAGACTGACTGGATGATGGAGACATACAACTGTTGGGCAGTAATTATACTTTTTGACTGCCATGTTTTATATGACTATTGACAGCTGACTTCTCACTCTTCTTAACAGGCCGCTAAGTACCATGAGTGATCAACAACTGCTTCAGTTTGAAATCTTATTGGCAGAGCTATGCAAGTCTCTGCTGGTTTCATCTGGCATTTGTAGTGGCATTGCAGTAGGTGTTTCACCATCTGTTGCGTGGTGTGGATCTGAACTCAGCTGAGTGCAATCTTCTAGTTTAAAATTAAGTGCTGTAGTTTTAGCACTGCAGAGAACAAAAAATGTTTGCTGCTTTGTTTTATTGCTGTGCAGTATTGCATGTGTGTATGTTTGTGTATACCAAGTGCAAGTGCATATACAGTGTTTTATCAGGGGACTGGAATATTATGTTTGTCTGTGTCTGCTTGCCTATGTGGGTATTATTGAATTTTCTATTAAACAGAGCAAGGGAAAGAGAGAAAAAATATGACAGTGTTTACAGTGGGAACCATGTAGTGAATAGGCTTCCTTTTTATAATGGACGCTAATTGGACGATTCATCACAAGTTAAATACAGTAGAACTTACGCACAGTATTCAGAGAGAAAGAGAGAGTTGGAGAGTAGTTTGCGCTTCACATGTCAAAACTAAACAATATGTTACTCTCGACAGTTAATCATGAAGAAGTTAATCACTGTAGTACTTCACCAACAGGTTCACACCCATTCAATCAAACATGCACCAATGAACACACAGGCATTCACGAGCTGGGAAAATAGGCTGAACCAAGTGACATTAACAAAGCCAGCTACTCAGGCAGTTTTTCGAGGGACTGCCAATTAGAGGTATGTGCCTGCTCCTACAGAGGTTTGACAATGGTCATTTGTATATGTGAGTTTTCAAAAGTACCAGACTTTCAAAAAGGCCAGAGTTGCTGCATGAATAACAGGTGCAATCAGCTAAGAGGATAAAAAATGATTTAATTCAAGTGAAGCACTAACGCAAAGTGTGACAACTTAACTATACAGTATGCAAAGATAATAAGCAAAGAGGACACTTTTGTCCATGCCACCAAAGTTAACTAAGAACAGTGTTTTGAGCCCACTTAGACCCTCCTCAGGTTAGAATATTGGCCTTACTCCTCTGTGATGTGCATATAATCAGTCTCCTTCTACAACAGGGGTTCTCAAACTATTTTCATATCAACCACCACAACAGATGCCCATTTGACAAAGGACCACGAATTTATGAGGATTTTGTCTTAAAGAATGACTGTTTGTGTTTTGGCCGCTCTTCCTGTTTCAAGTTTATTCACTTTACGCGGTGCTAAAATGAATGCCAAATGTCTGCTAAATGTGTTAGTGTCTGTTTTTGAGTCATAAGAAATCATTAATAATCTTGAGTCTAGCAGGCCGTAGGCAGGCAGTAACTGAACTCCAACTACAGAATGTAGGGCTGCAACTAACCATTAGTTTCATAGGGTCTTAATTGGTCAATTATTTCCTCAATTAATTGATAAATAGTCTCTAAAAGTTCAGAAAATGGTGAAATATGTCAATCAAAGCTCAAGATGACTCTCTGATTCTCAAATGTCTCATTTGTAATCAGTTACAATGACTAAATCTATTTCTTCCCTTGTTGTTTTAACTTCCAAAAAAAAAGTGATTAAGTGAAAATATTCTTGTCCTCCTTTTTCTGGGAACCCACAACCCAATCAAGAACCCCTGTTGGTCCTTGGACCCCAGTTTAAAAACCACCGGTCTATGTTGTGTGCGTGGAAGCCCTAAACAATCTGACATCATACTAAACAAATAATGCTAGCCTGTGTAACACAAACAGACACACATGCAGTGTCATGCCTTAATTTTACAGTTATGTCCTGAAAAAGTTACGGGTGGATTACTGTTTGCATAATATAAAGAAAAAGTATTAAAAAAAACTATTTGCCTATCCTTCCATCTCCAAACCTTTCCTTCTTCTTCTTTGGTATTCTCTTTTATTTTGTTCTAATCTTACGTAACTTTGACAGACCAAAGCTATGCTAATATGTGGCCATAATTAGGATAGAGAGAACTGAGTGTGAATGTGTATGTGTGTCTGCATTTATCTGTTAACCAGGCTGACATTGTACTTAGACTATTTAAAATCTGAACCAGGCAGCTCAGGGTCTCCTGTTTGCAGTACACAAGCCCAAACTCACAAACACATATACTGTACTTGTGCGCACACACACACTGAAAAAGAGACAGACACACTGGAACAAGGAGAAGAGAGTGACAGAGTGACAGAGTGAGAGAGAGAGAGAAATTGGAGACTAAGAGAGAGATGATTTCATTTTGCCCACTGAGCCTTTAAATAATTTAACGAGGGAGAGATCTGTCAGAGTATTGCTGTGTTTGTGTGTTGAATATTTATAATGCATATAAAACTGTTATGGCCCAGCTGTTTGCAGTCATACGTCTCAGGTCTGTGCAGTTGTTTAAAGGAGCATTAGAATCCAAAATCCAAACAGATACAGCTGCTTCTTTTGGCTTTCAATTGTGGTTCACTAGTAGCATGACCAGTGTTTCTGGGTTTTATTTATGAAATTATGGCAGATATTTTCAGTGTTTTTCATCAAGTGACAAACCATTAGCCTGGACCCAGCCTCATGAATAGCTGATTTTCAACTGTTTAGTGATGTGGCTCTTTGATTTGGCAGTCTTTGAAGCTGTTTTCCTGAATTCCTCTTTGCCTGGACCAAAGATATTTTAATCCTGGGCTCATATTTATCAAACAACTCAGAATCACTCCTAGGACTCGTACTGAAAGTTTAGTTAGAACTAAAAATACCCCAAACTTGGAGGTGGTTATGAAGTTTTCCACTTTGAGCAAAGATTACAGGTTCTCCTTTGAGAATAAACGACATCACAGTTTTACACTTTAATACCTTCAAAATTGAATTCATAATGATATGGTTTACTTATAGCAGTTTTTGAGATCATTTGATGCAGGGAAAAATTAAAGAAATTACAAAAAACACCTTCAAATGTGGGTATGTTTCAAGCTACTTCCAGATATGTAGAGGCTGAAAATAATTTTTGCCAAAACGTCCTGTCAGCTGCCTCCTTAGTAAAACACACTGCCAGTATAATGAGTCAGAAAATTCAGATGGTAATAATTGGCTCCAAAGCTATCCACACCAGACAGAATTTAAATGAGCATCAGTTATGAAAGAAGGAGACTCATCCATCCCCAAATGTGACAAAGGACCGTTTTACATAGCTCCATGTGCAGTCTAATGTGTTTTCTACGGCTGTTCTCCAAAAGCCCCTTTAATAGCTCCTTGAGTCAATTAAGCAAAAATCTGCCCCAAAACAGAATTAACAGGGATCCCTTCTATGATTTGAGCTAAGTCAGAATGTGTATACATAAACAACTGTAGGGACAGATAATGTTAGAATTTTATCAATACCAATGCTGCTTATTGATACTGACTAGGAACATGAATTAAACTCCATTCAGCACAGGCATGCGGACGTTTACCTGCAAGGAGAGCAGGCTGCTAACGTTGGCCACACAGTGCTACTGCCACCGCTACGATGTCATGACATTGTTTACCCACAGACTCTGTGATCCCACTCGGTCTGAAAAGAAAGTGTATTTAGTGTTGAGTTGTCCCATTATATAGTATAATGTGCAATGTTCAAAAAATGCATCGCACAAAGTGCCTCACATTTCATTTGAAACACTGTTTGGTTAAATGGCTTTTAATACATACAATGTTTTTTCAGACAATGTTTAACTTTATTGATTAATAAATTGTGATTGTGAATTTTGACTGCTTTCTAAGTGTTTTTCTTACTTTTAGAGTCACTGACTCATCTGAATTAAAATTTCTGTTTAACCAACAGGGAAATTAGTTGGCAGGAACATTACTAATAACTGATATGTATTGATACTCTTATCAATGTTACTCTCCATAAGTTGATGCAAAAACTCAAAAAAATGGCACAAAGATGTGAAAAGAGTCTATAAACTGGGGTAACTGTTATCCGGGGTTAAGGGCTGTGGTCAACCTTTGAGCAAAGGAGGAGGAGCTTGTCACTAAAATGAGAATAGCTGGCCTAGTCCACCTTAAAGGTCAGTCCACCTTAAGTGGGCCTGTACAGAATTTGTCACTAACTTTGAAACCGGTACCAATTTAGTACCTGCTCTCGATACCTGTCCCTAATCAACTCTCTTCTCCAAAAAGAGAAACCAGAGAACTGAGACACACATCAGCTCACAAAACCCAAAGTCACAGTATTGAAAACACTTCTGAATTGTCTAGAGAGAATGTGAGACCGTATTTTAGCTGTGACATTGAAAAACTTCATTTCTTTGTATTACTGCCAGTTTTACACTCTTCCCTGGGTATTGTCGCTTTATCCATAAAGCAATACTTAGACTATTGCCAGTTGAGCAGCTTCAGTGCTTCTGTCTTAATATCATGCAGTCTTGCCTCACCATTGCCTGTCTTTGTGAGACATTTGCTCTCGTTGCCAGTGAACTCAACTGTGAAAATTACACGAATAAGATGGTAATTTACTCTTGGAGTGTATTTTCTCTTAAATTCTGTGATGTTTGCTGTATTTTCAAAAGCCCTCGTCTCCTCTTGCGATAGGATGTGACAGTTGCTGTTATACAGTAATTCAAGCTTCACTGTCATTGACTTAATTCGGTTGCATTTGGCCACAAAATGTAGGCTTTATTCAAAAGACATCACACTAAATGTTTATCCCAGGGATTCAATTCCAGGAAATGTCTTGAAGTTCCTCAGGATATCCACTTAAATGTCAGATTAAATTCATTTTCCATTAAGTTTTAGTTCCGTAACCAAAATATGTGCCATTTTGGGCTGAACTGAAGAAAAAAACAAAAACATTTTGTGGTTTAGGTGGGAAGACTTTTTAGTTAGACTGTTTTTATTTTGACGCTCTGTCAAATCATTTGGTTTCTTTGATGGATTTCCATTTTTTTCTCTGCAAGTAAACCCAACTATTTTGCAGACTGAAGAGTTTCATTGTCTGTTTTTAGTTCCTGCCTCAACCTTTTTATGTTTACTTTGAACAGAGGTCATCGGAGACACAGGACTGGAAATATCCCACAGAAATAAACTTTAATCTCTTCTTATTTGTGTAATTTCTTCTCTCCATCTGTGAATCCTTCAATCAGGATAAAAGAGACCCTGAGAGCAGTGTCCTAATGGTTGTTTGGTTTGGCCTTGCCTGTAGTTGTTGATCGATCTACTTAGTGTTATGAGGTCAATGACATAAATGGATTAACTGTTTGGTGTTCCACAACAGCAATTTTGACTATAATTTGTTTTCCCATTAATTGCCTCTCTTATAACCATTATTATTAGTAGTAGCAGTAGTCATATGAGTAGAGGTAGGAGTAATTGTAGAGGTATTGTTGTCATTTTTGTTCATACTTTGTATTTGTTCCTTATTAGCCATAATTCCTTCAAGGGAAATCCTCACTGTTATTATCAGTACTGATGTGCTGTCCATTGCATTACTGTCGTGCCTATAATCACATTAAAAAGACCCCCCAGGTATTGCTGCTAATGTAAATTAAATTTTGTTAGAAGCAGTCTGATACGGAAAAGGCTAGTCATCACTGCGATAGGACGAACTATTATCCCTGGTGTACAACAATAATGAGTCATGTGTTATGGAAAAAGATAGGTGTTAATGAGCAAAGTTGATGCAGAATGAAGCGAGACCAAGCTGTGTAATATTTCTTTGTCTAGTATCACCATTTGCCAGATGGCGAGAGCACCTGCATACACACCGACCCACAGATGCACACACATGATCAGTGATACACAATCGATGCAGGCTCACAAACACTTATCACAAATACTTATCTTTGTTCCTCCTTCTTTCATCTGGACTACACACACTGACTCTTTTAAGGGCCACATTCCAGTAAAGTGATATAATTTTCTGTTCTAAATGTTATATTATTTGCCACTTTGTCATTATCAAGCCTCTAACTCTTTCAGGCTGTCTGCGTGGCTGATATACAATCACAATACATGTTATAGTTTATTAGTTAGTTATTAGTTAGTTATAGTTTCAGTGTAAGGTAAACTTATTATGAATACAATCATACAGAGTACAACAATTACACTGTACAGCACCCAGCGACCAACTCTAAGTCAGCGAACAGTACTTTGAGTTTTAACTCAAAATAAAGTGGTAAAAAAATCTGACTAAACTGCTGGCTTGTTCACAACCTGTTTGATTATATGACTGATCAAAGATCTTGCCCTGTTAGGCTTTGTTTTAGCAATGTTGCTATGAAAATGCAATCCAAATAGCAATTAATGAGACTAATCCCTAAAAATAAAAATCTAATCTGATTGACATCACACAATAAATAGCCCTCGCTCAAAAGTCTACAACCAGGTGTTTTATTTTCACAAAGGTAGAAGTACAAACACATAAGCATACATGGCCTGTGGCAGGTAACAGTAAACCCTAATGTTCAAACTCAGACATACAATACCACCATTGTTTGGGGGGGGGGGAGTCATTAACATGATCAGGGGATTCTGGTAATCTATTTTAGTCTTCTCTTTCTCTTTCTCTTGTTCTCTCTTTGTTGCACACACATGCGCATGCAGAGGGAGTGGATCAGGTATCCCACCCTCGGCCATCATCTCATGTGACTTTCATCAACAGACGTCTCAGTCTCCCCCGTCTTTCTTCCTTGCTGTTTCCCTCTACTCTCTTTTTCCTGCCCTCCAGTTTTTTTGCTCCCTCCCACTCTCCCTGCTGCTTCCCTCCTGACTTGTGGTCGACTTTTCACTCTCATTAAAGTGACAGACAAGACAAGCAGACAAGGGAGAAATGAATCTCAGCTAAATTTGAACTATACCTAGGTTACATGAACCCCAGCTGTAAGTTTAGAAAGGAGGAGCAGGGGGAGATTGCGACCGTGGTGTGGAATATTAATATGCACAGGAGTGACGGAAGAGAGGAGAGTGACCTTTTTACCAGCTCCCATTCACACTCCCCTTTCCCACTCCTTCATTCCACTCATCTCATCTCATTTTTTTCCCTTCCTCCTCGCTGATTGAGGAAGGGGGGGAGAAAGAATGAAAGAGAGAGAGAGTGTTACTTCTCAACTAGAAGGTCATAGCTCTATTTGATAGCCTTTTGTCTCCCATCCAAAAACAGCACTGTTAATAGCTGCCCATAGGCCACTTTATAATGATTGGGCCTTATCTCTAGACACACACAGACAATCACACACAGACAGCACACAGTGTCTTTATGGTGGCAAGTGGGAAAATTTAGCTTTAACGGAGAAAGAACTACACTGCTGTTAGTTCTTATACTAACAGCGTTGAAACTAAATGAGCCCATGGCTGCAATTTAGCCCATTTAAAGGTCTGATGCATGGGCCACTGCCCCCATATTTATTGCCTGTGTTTTGTGTTTTGCCTGTTTTGCTTTATTGCCTTTCAAAAAAAACTCCTCCATGCATTATCCAATAAGAATGGATTCTCTTGATCCAAACGTGAAGTTCAGACTTTCTTGAGCACAAGTGAAAATGAAAAAAAAAGCACTTTCTAAGGCTGGATCCAGGTAGTCTACCTGGTCTTGATTTCCCCAGCAATTTGTCAGATTGTACATTATTTTCTGTCTTCCAGTCAGAACTGTGGGTGCCATTTTATTCTACTCACTGATGTCGAATGTCACATTATCAATAACAATTTCAGTGCTATCAAGTTAACTTGGGATTTTATTTTGCTATTTCATTTTTATACTCTGTAGTTTGGTTATGTCCTTATTTTTGAGGCTTTACTATTGGATATTGTGTTCCAATATCCCTGTGTGGGGATTTCCTCTCTATCACCCTCATTCACAGGGAGGTCAGATATCACTGCTGTGTTGTGCCTCAAGAGCTCTTTCAGGGTTTAGTGCCTTGCTGAAGGATACTGAAGCAGAATGAAGGGTTTTATAGGAGCATCAGCACATGTAGTGCTTGGCAATATATTGATATTTAATTGATACTGTGATGAGAGACTACATATCATCATAGAGTCTTTTTCTGGTTTTAAAGGCTGCATGACAGTAAAGTGATGTAATTTTCTGAATTTCTGACTGTTCTAGCTGTTCTATTATTTACCTTTACCCACTTATATCAACATTACTGGTGATTATTTATCTCAAATCTCATTGTTTTCATATTTTGTAAAAGCAGCAATAGTCATCCCCACAATACTGTCATTTAGGGTTGGGTGGTAAGATGATATATACATGCAATGGTAGAAACGTGTCCACCGGTAGCAGTTTAGCTATACCATTTCCGCCACTGTTCGCATGATCGCACAAATCCAGTTGCCTCATCAAGGTAACATGATTTGGGCAGCAGGATTGCTGCAGGATTGCTTTACCACCAATGTGACATGAGACTGACAGTTGGTGGCAGTAGTACACGACTAAGCTTGTTTGCCACAGAGCGGGAGGTATCTCAACCAGGCTGGTATTTATTTGCACCTGTTAACCTTAAAGCCTGTAACACCTCAAATTATTATTGTCAATTGGAGACTTAAAGCTTCCATTTTAAAAGAATGTTAGTTTTAGTGTTCTGAGTCTTTTGTTTTTAACTCAGGTGGTGTCTTCTGTGTCACAGTTGTTTTTCCTTTGTGTGGGTGGTCCAAATAAAAGAAGAAGATAATAACATATGCTGAAGGCAGTAAGATATGGTTATTTTAGACCTTTTCTTAATTGAATTTACAGAACAATTACTATATTGTGACAGTACCTACTGTTAATGTAATATAAAGTATCACATAGCATGATAGAACATAAAACATGATAGAATATACTGATAAATTTCGATATTAAGGCATTTGGTCAAAAAATATAGTCATATTTGATTTTGCAGTTTCACTTAAACCTATACGCATGTAAATAGGTGCAAGTGCAAATCTGCATTTAAGTTTTCATCAACAATAAGTGCCCATATACAGTATGTACTAGTTAATACAATATATGCATTCAGGATTGACTCAAAAATCTAACGTATAATTGTTTTCTCTAGTTTAAATTTCAAATGCAGCTGTGTGTTGGTGGTAATACAGACAGCATGAGTTGAAGGTGCACAGAGCTGTAACGTTGTTTTCCTTGCTGTGCAGCTGTCTAATTAGCATTAATTGCCTAATGAAACGTTCTTGAAAATAAAGAGGGAAATGAATGCTGAGGTGAAAGTGAAACAGAGGACAGTCAAGTAAATATTGTTCACTAAGAAACCTTAGGAGACAGGTCACTTCCCTCCAGGTGTTAGTAAATTGTTTTCTCTGTCTGATGTTGACTTTGGCACCCAGAGAGCACAGCAAAACAATGTCAGACCAAACCGTCGGAAAATAACTCAAAAATGGTGCCAGCATGTCCTGAAAACTGTTCTAAGTAGTTTTTCCTGTCACCTTTTAGTAACCGGAAGGAATTATGTTTGAAACGCACAGAGTTTGTGTAGCTGCGGCCACTGTTGTTTTCTTGGGATTTTCATGCATATTATTTATAGAAGATGGAAAAAAATATGGCCACTTGCAGTTGTACTGAATGACCAAACCGTTGGTAGTGTTGTTCTGTATCATGAATCAATATCAGCATCCACACTATTTCTAGACAGTATACATTGTTTCACTCTAAAAGCACTTGCGGCTAGCCCTCAGCCCCCACACTCTGCTTTTTGTTGGAGAAAGACCTAAATACATACGCAGACACCTCTGTAAGAGCAGTGCAGGTATGTGAAAGGGCAGGGACTATGTGTGGGAGGAGTCAGGACCTAATTTATAATGCCGGGGGGTGGATGGGGCTCTACAGTTGCCATAGAGACCTTTGTTGCTGACTGCGAGTGCTGCTTTCTGTCTCCTATTCATTTCAGAGAGGGAGGCAGTGACACACATGCACAACACATGCACACCGTAGTGGAATCCTACACCTTGCTGCATTTTCATAGAAACACACAGACGAAGCACAAGGAGTTCCTGCTGAAACTCTCAACTCATCAGTTCTGGATCCGTTGAACTGTGGTCCATGCACATATCAAGGTAAAATATATTGCTACATAGAAAACAAATTTTCTGGTAAATAGGTTACAATTTATAGATCAGCAGAACAGCAGAGGTTTCATAAAACACACATGCAGAACGATCAAAATAGGTGGAACAGCAAATCCAATCTTTTGACGTTTATGTGTGTGGTATATGGTGCAGTGATCCAGCATCAGCATTGTTGCACTGTGCTTAGCGGGATGACATTCAGGTAACATTTTAAAGCTTGGTGGAGAAGATGAATTGCCTCCAGCAGAGAGACAGCTTGGTTGTGTTCCCTAAACATAGAGCAGAATAAAGAATTACTGCTTGTCTCCAACTTTACTTCTCTAAGTGCATAATCATAAAGATGCTGTCCAAGTACTGAGGCTTTTAGCGGCTGTGTGTCACAGATAGTGATATGGCACACCTTTCTGTCTTTGTGTGTTTTAATATTCCAACCTGTCTTGGTCGTACAGTTCATCTCCGCATGCCAAATTTAATTGCTTGTACATTTTTATTCTTTTTTGTTTTAGTTACATTTATGTCATGTCAGTACCTTTAGACAAGGATTCACTCTGTCGCAGAAAACCTGCTCATGATGCTGTTAAAACATTGTCTTACATTGCACTACATAACCATAGTTTCTATCCATCTGTAAATTTATGTTTGTGTCAGGTTGAATTTACTGTGCTTCAGAATTTTCAGACTTTAGTGAATGAGTAAGCTTTTACCAAGTCAAATGTTATTGAGCTGGCAGATGTGTGTTGTGCTAAAAACATTATCCAGCAAAATGACTTCTTCTGCAAAATATAACAGAGACTTTCTTATGTTAAGTTGCTAATCATTTTCTAAAGATTTCTTAAGTGTAGTAATTATGACAATATAGCACAAAAAAGACTTGCCGACTGTTCCGGCAGTGTATTACAGCAGCTGCTCCTATCTAATTTTTGTTCACAGCACAGTGGTGCACGTTGTTGCTCACAATATAATACAAAGAGAAAGGTGTAGGTCTGCAAATCACATAAATTAAAGTTTTTTTTGTGTGTAAAAAAGCACTGTAACACCCCTCATATACTCGACAAACACCAGTATAAGAGCATGAACACCCACTAAAATCTGGTTTTTGTCTTCAATCGGAACGGGAACAATCGGCATTAATTTCCAGGTCAGAATACTCTGCAAATGTAATGTTTATCTGCTCCAACCCCGATTGGCAGCGATGTAAACATGACACTTGGGTGGACACTAATTTTTGCGGCGGCGGTGAAGGCTTGTTGCCTCTGTCGGTAACTTCTGTGACTCTACTTTCATACACATGAGCTGGCCTGGCTTGACAACACCTGCTTGACTGTGTGTATTTAACTGATGACCGCTCATCATTATCTCCTCGGTTCCTCAGGGCATCTCGTCTACTGGCAATGGGGAAAGGGTTAATTGCCTGTTTTTAGCCATACTTTAAAAAAACTGCATCTACATGCTCATTTTAGTGTAAAATCAGTACAGCGGATATTTCAGCATTCATAATTATAGATAAAACATAAAACCGCAGCACAGAGCTCCTAAACTACTGAACGAAGCATCCTGTTTCTACATTAGTTATGATGGCTTCAGATATGCTCCTTACTGTCTTGTACAGTAGTTTCAGCTAATCAAAATGCACAACTGCAATATAATTGGACAAGTCAGTTACACTCGCTCATCTAGTAGAAATACTGATACCATCCCTTGGCCAGCTCATGAATATGTTTTTCAAAGTGTTTGTCAGTAGCAGTTCATCCTCAAAGGCATCATTTATCGTGACATATCAATAGCAAAGCAGTTTTTTTAGGAGAAGGGATTTGGATGAATAAAAGTGTGACAAAGGGTTATACATAATTTAGACAAATGTTGCCCCAATACAGAACTAGCCTAACAGGTCTCCCATCTGTTTTGGCGTCCATTACTGTGTTACCTTAGAAGGCATTTAAGATACTTTACTGTTGGGGCATTATACATCATCAATTAGCATAATGCTACTTTAGGTGCAGGGATTTGCATTTTCACACCTTGAGGATTTAAAACGATGCAGCTGTGGCAAACAAGGTGACAAAGCAGTCTGCTGTGGGGAGCAGGAGCACGGCTTTGAAGCGAGGCATTTCACTGTAAAACAAAGCTGTAATTTAGAATTACGGGTCCAGAGGGTTTAATAGACCCTGCTCAAATTCCCAGCGTCACCTCGCTTTGGTAAATCATAGGGGTGGCTGAACCTGCTACTTTGTTGTTCACATGTATGAGATTTACCCTGTCGCAGGTAGACTAAGGAAAATCTCGAGAGGAGTTGCTGACAGGAGGCAGAGCAGTGAAAAGAGGGAAGCGAGGAGAGGCTGAGTGAATGGAGAGAAGCTTAAACCTCCAGACCCCAGTAGAATTCTACGATGTTGCTGCAGTTCGCTGAGGATCCTCACTTAAATGAGCATTTTCCTAGTCAATATAAACAAACAGCTTTATTTCAAAAGCAGAAAGAAATTGACAATCACAAGTTTTCTTCATTTGAATTTTTTTTTTCTCTTTAATTTAACAAAATTATGACATGTAGCTTTTCAGACCAAGTTTGACTGAACATGCTAATAAAACAAAGCAACAAATAGCAGTAAAACTGCTGTAAATAGCTATGAAGAAATGAATCTCAGCCTGCCTAAAAGAAGAGAAAGTAACTTCAGATCGATTTTCTGATGAATCCACAACGTTTCTCTCTGTTTGCTTCCTGAGACAACATTCAGAGTCTGACAATAACGGATAAGGCCAGGGAGAAATAAAAAAGACGAACAAACAACAGTAATCTCGCAGTAGGTAGTGTTTTTTTTATGAGGAAAAATTGCTGAATATATATGTGGAAAAGTGGTGATCTGGACAGTTGTCCCTACCATCTCTCTTTTGCACTCTCCCCTGGGAAAACAGTGTCCATCTCTGGCAGTGAGAGCCGACTAGGACCTGCTGTATATTTCTGCTTCCAGTTACTGATAACAACTTTAAGTACAGTATCTACAACACAAAGCTCAGGACTTTATTTTGGTGTTTTAATACACTGGGAATGATGAAAGGACGGGCACTCCCGGGCGCTGTAGTGAAATAGTTGGAGGAACGTGGGATTGTGCCTGGCTAGTGGTGTAATCGCACAAGTTTTTTTTAATGTGAACTTACAGCCTATGAGAGGTTTAGTAACACATTTTCATATATCATACAGTATGTGGTAATGCCTCACAGATAAAGGAATTTCCTACTGTGAGATCAATGAACTACTACTACTAGTACTACATATGTATGTGTCGGGGGCTTGCTTTTGGCACTTAAGTGAATGTTCGTGCGTGTGTGAGAGAGAGAGAGAAGAGAAGAGGGAAAGAGCAACAACATAAATGTGTGTACGAGAGGCAGACAGGGAAGGAGGGAAAGAAAGAGTGTGCATATTTATGAGCGAGTGGCTGCTGTAAGCGTGCATGAAGAAGGGGCGAGGGAGCGAGAGGGAGATGAATTGTATTGTGCTCTGTAGTGTTGGGGAGGAGAGGGGATTGAGGTTGGAGACTTGAGATAGCGACTGGGGATCAAGTCATTCAGAGCTTCAAATGGCTTTGAGAAAACCAATCAAACCAGCATACACTCGCCACGTCTCGCTCATCCCCCCCCCCCCCCCCCCCCCCCCCCCCCCCCCCCCCCCCCCCCCCCCCCCCCCCCCCCCCCCCGGGTCTCGCACACGCATGCACTCAGTCGTACACATGCAACATCTTGAGCGGGGTGGAGTTCGCTGCACTATTGATCTGCTTCCACACACACACATGCATGCACATACTTACACACATTGATTTCTGGTTTGAAATCTCATCTGTCTGGCTCATAGCTAGATGACTGATATGGAACTGTCAGTAAGACACTTAAATAGCTAATGCATCAGCACACACACACACACGCACACATAATCAGGGTTGGGTTAAGAGTGATGCATTCAGGGGTAGACAGAGTGAAAGGGACACACGCCTCCTCCAGAATCTGCCATCCATGCAGCCTGAAGCAAACAGCTCTCAACAGTGCGTTGGCATGGCTGTAACCTGACAGGAACATGCAACTCCCAGACGGCAGCCACACATAGAATCATCCTGAGCTGCGTAGAGTGAAAACATTTTTTATTGGTGTGTCCATGAAGTCTAATTTAAATGACATGTCCATGAGCTTTGGTGGCATGCTTAAACACTGGACTTTACAGCTCTGAAAAGTTATCATGGCGGTAGTAATTTTTTCCTCTGTCAATAAATGTGATGAAAACAGTAGAATTACTTCATTTTGCTTCAGTAATTAGCGCTGGCTGTATGATGTTTCATTGTGTTGCAGTAGTCTGGAGTTTGTATTATTCTCCCCCCTCACACCTAGTTCACTTCATAGTTAGTGAAGTAGGCTATTTTTGACAGCAAAATCCACATTTTGACATTAAAATCCACATGATACATAAGGCAGAGTGCTATTTGATTCCGCTTAGTAATGTGTTTCCTGTAAAAACAGGCAGCTAGGGAAGGATTTGTTGCAGAGTGGATGGTTAAGCTAGCCGACTCCCCCATGGACTGGGAGCTCCCAGCGAACATGGCGAGATTGGGACAAAACAAAGCTGATGGAGGTTTGATGACAGGGAATACATGAAAAGATGGTTTGCTTGGCAGGTTTTGGCTCCTGCCCACCCCAGGACTGAGTCAGCTAACTTAGCTGCATGGCCTGGTTGAGCCGAATTCACTGGGAAGCTGCTGAGCCTGTTTCATCACCCCCTGAAGGCAGTTAAGTTAGCAGAAACTGAGCAGCATGATGTATGTATTGTTAAATAGATGAACATGACATGCTGATGTGATGTAAAAGGGTTAAAAAGAAAATTTCATGTTGCCTTTAAGAGCCAAAAGTAAGATCGCTTAAAACAAGTTTTATTGTAGAATCAGAGAATAAAACCAGTAAATATGTTTTAACTTTTTGTCCATCTCCTTTTTTGTGTCATTTTTCAAATGTGAACATTTCTTCCCTAAACCAGGAACAGGAAAACAACTCATCAGGGAATAACAACCACATTGCATGAAGGAATTCCACAAATATCTTCGTTAGACAGATTTACAGTTTGTAACCCAGTTTTTAGAGAGTGCTTTAACTACTCCAGTTGACAATCCTCCCGCACCACACAGCGGATTGGATTAAAAGGCCTTTTTTGCTCACACATTTAGAACACTTTCAACTAGTCACTTTTCCTCATGCCTTTTCTCACCTGTCAATCACATTCATGTTAATGATCACACTTCATTTTAACTGTCGCGCAGCTGTCTTCCAGCCCTAAGCTGTTCCCATGACCTGCGGCTGACAAGGCTTCACTTCTTCTACGACGTAGAAGAAGTAGGCTGCAATCCCAAAGCAACTTATTATTCATATCGAAATACTGTTCCGATACTGTCGGGTGGCTTTAAAAGGTTACTATCATCCATTACAAAAGGATATTTATGGCTTTAACAGCTTTAATAACCTACTATTCATTCTCCCACTAATGACCAATCAGATGGGAAAGAGAAAAATGTTTTGATATCTCTGGAAACTTTTATAGTGCAGAGCTCAGCCCTCTCTCTTTCTCCCTCTCTTGCCTGGTTTAAACAAACTTTGTCTTTCTTTATCTCTTCAGGAGCTTCAGTTTGAGCGTCTGACCAGGGAACTTGAGGCTGAGCGTCAGATTGTCGCCACCCAGCTGGAGAGATGCAAGCTGGGATCAGAGGCAGGCAGCATGAGCAGCATCAGGTAACATGCAAACCTTGTTTTTCTCTGTGTGTGGGTGGTGGGGTGGGGTAGGGAGGAGGTATCGGGTAATACTGTCCCTGTCTTTTGTGTGCGGCGGTTGGGGTTTTTGTGCAGAAAAAATGTTGTTGTGTGTATGTGTGCTTGTGTGTGTCCTTAAACGCTGTCACACAAAACATACATTGTGTGCATATGGGACTTTGGGAGCGGTAATTTCCTTGGTTTTATCAAACAAATAAGTGTGCCTCTACCTGAGTGTGCGCTCCCTACCAACTCACAAGTGTATGTGTAAACTTAGAGGATGATGGAACAGGTTCTGGGTCCTTCATGACACTAACGCTGACTGCACCATTATATACCTCCAACACACGTATGCACTCTCACACACACACTGCAGCATACACACCCTGGGTATTTTCTCCTCGGATCTGTGGAGTGATGTTGCTGGAAAAGAACAGTGTTTCCCCCTGCTGTGGGGCGCATTTATCAGCTGGATGGATTGGGACAACACTGAGGTTGCAGGCAAAATCACACACAAGTACACACATACACATCGATGGTATTAGATGGGGTAAAATAACACAGTTTGTGGTGAGATTTACACACATACGATACTGACAGACGTATGACATAACGACATGAGAGTATGATAACGCACTTCACAACATGCCCTCTCTCACTTACTCGACTGATACACACACACCATGATAGTTGCTGAGGGCTCGATAAAACAGACACATCAACACAACCCGCAGCAACATAGCTGAAGGTGTGATAACACACACCTTCACCCACACATATACAGTACATGATCACAACAAGTCCTCTAGAGACTTTGCTTTGCAACAGACACTTTGGTCAAGCTTTAGTATTACACTCCCTGGAACCCCTTTTGTCATATTACAGCATTAATTAGTATATTAGCCCGAGCCCTGAAACCCTTCAAAATACTTGATTATGTTCCCTGTTTATAAGTCTGACCTTTCTGCTGCCAAAATAATTTTCAGATGAGGGAAAAAGAGCTCTTAACAGAAAGAGGGAGTAAAGATGAAGGAGGGATGGATAGAGGAGAGGAGATGTATGCGACCAGCATGCTAATTTTGAATTTAGCTCAAACCTTGAGCTCAGATATCTGCCCCTCTCTTCTCACAAAATCACTGTCCTCTCACAGTCTCTCTCATACAGGTGTTGCATCCCTGTATGTAAAAATCTTGTGTAAAAGTAAAGTTTGGTGGAAAGTTGGGATGCATTTGATACGCCTGTGTGTGTGTGTGTGTGTGTGTGTGTTTTTGTGTTTGCATGAATTTTGCTGTGATGTCAAAGAGTCAGGTTCATATAAATTCAGCATCCCTCTGACTCCCTCAGGCAGCGTAATGCATAAGTACACAACCCTGAGGGGGGCGGGCAGGGAAACAGAGCACACCAGAAAAAAGAAGACACTTTTGAACTTTCCCAACTCATTCTATTTGCTCCAGCTGAGTCTCAGATGAGAGTTTTTGGCGAAAGTTTAGTCGTTTGCTCCCTCGGTTTGTGTTGAAGTTCCATTATGTTAATATACCTGGATAGTGATTTAAGAATAAACTGAGCACCAGCATCAAAGACAAAGTAAATACAACTCAAAACTGAAATACGGCCTGTACCTAACCTATAAATCAGGTACTTTGGCTATTATCAGCTTAACCATAAATCTGTTAATGAGCCATATATATTTTTTTTGTTTTTAATGTTTTTTTTTTAATGTCCTGTACTGATTTTAGTTATATGATGATGTCTGCTGTTTCCAGGACCCAGAATAAGTTTGCATGCCAATGAGACTGCTTTGCTTTTATCACTCTCAGTGTTTTAAGCTAATAAATGTAAAATAAGATGAATTACAAACCAGATGACACTAAAAACTAAGCCTAGTTTAAGTCTAACTTTTAAGCAGCACCAATTCAAAGCATAACCACACTGGACCTTCTCTGGAGTGGGGACAAAGCGCACCGGCCCTGCCTCCAAGCAGGCGGTGGTGATGTCTCATCCACGGTGGCGAACCCCTTAAACAAGCATGTTTTGTGAGACTGAACTCGTGTCTCTGCAGGAGAGCAGAGAGAAAGGCATTTTCAAAAGTCAAAAGTGTGCGTTCAGCTCTCAGAACCTTTATAGCTTCAAACTGAATCTCTGTGGTTTGAAATGTAGTTTTGCTGTTTGTTCTGTGGGGTATCTGCTTTGTTGTCTTGTTGAGTTAATGCTGATTTTCCTGGTTTTGCTGCTTCATAACAAACAATACATGGGGGATTCTCCCCACTCGACTTGGTCTGAGCTCATCTTAAGTGAAAAGACACACCTTTAAGTGGGTAACCGTGTTGTACTGGAGATGCAAATCCTTGCCGTGCTGGGCTGACAAGCCAAGTCAAACAGAGCCAAGCTTGGTCAGCAGATGTGTATTGAAAAAGGGGTATAGACTGCAAGGCTAGTTACCATAAATTTGCACACTTACATATATTTATATGTTTGCATTGATTTTTTTTCAGCTCATCTTTCAAACTTTTCTCCCATTTTTACTCCAGACTCTTTGATTTGTTGAGCTTATTAGCCTGAAGCCAAGTCATCATAATTCACATATATTATTGCTATGTTTTTGACAGGTTAGTCAATATTTTTGAATGAGGC
>JAJHUR010123840.1:0-12201 GCA_027495735.1 Lutjanus campechanus | reverse complement strand
GCAAGAAGGAGACATTGAAAAGATGAAAGGAGACGCATAGAAAGCATTTTTCAGCCTTGTGAACATTTTTGGAATGAATGAGAAAACCAAGAAAAATCCAGCATTGACATTTTGGAACTGTTGGAGGAACTCAGAGTGGATTTGGAGCCAGCCATGAGAAGGAGTCATGCAATGCCTGCAATGACAAAACTCCTTGCAAATTAACATTTTTCTCCATCTGGGCCATTCCAGCGTATGGTAGCTATTACAGCTGGGATCTCCCAATCACGTTTTTCAGATGTGCTTTCAGAGTTATAGGAGCGATTCACTGCACCCATGTGCAGCTTGTGCCCCCCGGAGACACTGAGCATGTGTACAGAAATTGCAAACACACGCAATGTGCAGTGCGTTTGTGATGCCAAAGGCATCATTACCAACACCTCTAATTCCATAGGGTCAAATTTCACTTTGCGCTTTCTTCTCTCCAAACTCACCATGCTGCAAGACGTAGCATGAAAGACGCAAAACCTTCATTTAAATAGGGTGTCTCCAACACGTTTGCGCCTGCTGCCATTTATGAAATCATCCGCAAACTGCAGTTCAGCCCCATGCGCAAAATTCTAGATCGCACACGCAAATTAGTACACGCAAATTGGGATCTTAGTAGATCCGGCCCTTAGTGTCCTTAGTCACCAAACATTTACTGACTCACATTTACTGACTTACTGACTGACTTACTGAAAGGTGATGGATCCAGTGTCCCATCTTTTTTGACATATGTTGCAGGCACCAAAATTCAGAATGAGGCTAGATTTATAATACAGTAAAAAACAATAAGGTTTATGTGTTTGAACATTAAATATCTTGTCCCTCTACTATACTCAATTAAATAGAGGCTGAAAAGTAAATCGTTGCGTTCTGTTTTCATTTATGGGTTACACAATAAATGTTTTTGGAATTGGGGTTGCATTATAAAGCCACCCTTCTCTTTATGTATTTTTAGGTATTTCTACATACCAAAAAAGAATTCCAATCACTACTACATATACAGCGCTACGAACCCAAAGCCACCAGCAACCGTCAATACATCAAGAACCACACAGTCATCAGAGATTTTGTTTGCATTCTGTTGTTACTTATTTTTCTTCTTTCAGGATACGTTAATAAAAGACACACCAGCTTTTTCCTTTCCCCAGTTTCCACATCCTCCTGCCTCTACTCCAGGTGTATCCATTTGTGTGTTTGTGTCCTGATCCACTCTTGATGGTGACCTCTGCTGAGATGGCCTTCACCAAACCTCAGGGAACCAGACACCGCACCACCGAGAATATGATATTACTTTGCGTGTTTGTTACTAGCACTCCTGTATTTATTATATTTCATGATAAAGAAATCAAGTTTGCTATGAAGTCTTAGCTGATGTCTCAGCTTTGAGCTGCACACTCCTGTGAAGAACATGTTTTTTGAGTTCCCTCTTGTAGTTGATTTCGTAGTTGAAGTCTGCAGAAACCATTTAAGTTTTTTTTTTTTTTTTTTTTTTTTTTTTTTGGATGACTGCTGTTGGCTGAACATTCAAAGAAACCAGATAAATATATTTTGCTTTTATAGCCTTGCATCAACACACTCTGACCTGTACAAGAACAGATAAATGGAATTGGACACTTGGACTAGAAAGACTTAACAGAAGAACATCGGGACACAAACTCTGGACATTTAAAATTTCTTTCTTAAGACTGCTGGAATGTTGAATAAAAATGTGTTGTCCAACAATCCCAAAAATGTATTTTGGTCATTGAAGCTGATAGCAGTTTTGGTGATAGTGAGACCTGTCTAAATGTTGTTTGTTGTTCTCACTACTAGGGTTGGATCAACCACGTGAACAGCAGCCTTCACCTTTACAACTACACAGTCCAGCGAAACAGGTGAGACCTTTTTCTTTATACTTTTGGGGAATGCCCACTAAGGATGCCCTCATACACTGTAGAGGAAACACTGGACAACACCGTTGTCACGATGTGGCCTCTTAGCTGGTTTAATAGTTGCTTTTGAATTACTTTTCCACAGAAAAAATTGGGATGGTAAGACGGCACTCACGCCCAGGTACTCATTTTAAACTAGACAGACACTGTCAATTCATTCATTCTGTATGTTGTGTTAACTCACACTAAATGTTTAAATCTGCTTTTTTGCTTGGCCTGCTACTTTAATTCTAACACAGTGGAGATCAATTGACTGACCACACCATGGAGCTTACACTGAGTGGAAGCACAGAAACCCCAGTCTTCTATGTTCAGCGTCAGGTTCAAACAAGATGGCTGCATCCTCAATATTGACAAAAAAAGTCACATTGTGCAATTGAGCTATGAACAAGAACAATAAATCTGGAAAGGTGCAGAAAATATGGTATGTCCATTCTGCAGCAGAGTTCAAGACATAGTATGTTACATTTCCTCAAAAACAACAAAAAACAGTGGATAGACTCAAAAACCTAACCAATTTCAATCATCACTTCTGATCCATTAGAAGTGTTTAGTGGTGTCTATTCAGAGACCCTGCTCTCAGCTCGGTACTGATGTCTTGGGGATGAGACACAACAATTCATTTTTCTGGTGCTTTTGTGAACTGCTCAGATGAATCATACTGATTCTTCCTTTCGGTTTTATGTCATAGCAGTTTCAAGACCACAGTGTTTCAGCACAACATGTAAAATATTACTGCGATAATGTCAAAACAAGCTCACTAAAGTTGGATCCTCTGACATTGGTCTTGCTCTACCTGCAAGACAGGTGACTTTTTTAGCTGACTAATCAGTTGGGCGTTGTGACTGTCCTTCACACTTCCCATCAAACAACAACCAATCTTGCAGAAATTCAGCCTGATTCTATAATTTATTGGGGGGTGACAAAGCAGCTGGATTCACGAGATTACATCAGAATTCATCTTGCCAGGCTTCAAGTTATCTGTCAACACCAGAAGTGTTGCAGCCAGTCAGTGTCTTAGGAGGGACCACTGGCAGCTTATGGGTGTGGTCTATGAGGTTAGCTGCGATTGCATGGGTTGCATCAGAAGTGGAGGTTAACCACACAAGTTCCACAACCTCATAAGCAAAGATACCGATTAACAACCTTGCTCATTTTTACAAAATTTTCTTTCCTGTCGTTCGCCTATATTTTTCTTATCCATTGCTCTTTTCAGGACTGCAGGTGAAGATGCCAAGCCCTCAACCTCTGCACAGACCTGTCACCATTGTCACCAGAAAACAAGTTCTGGAAGTCGCTCTCGTTCCCGCTCATCCAGCCCTCGTCGGCGCCCAGACTCAGATGGCAGAAGGAAGAAACGTAGTAGCGGATCACCATCGCCACACAGTTCCAGATACACCCACAGGTCTTTATAAAGATTATATAAATTCTGATACCCACACTAATATAGCTGAACATGAGATATCTTTCAGCAGAACATCTGTTTCAACATCAACATTCATTTTAGCATTTTACTCTTTAGATTTGTCCTTGAGAAAACTAGACTTCCTGTGAAATGTTTGATTGCCATTATTTAAATTAACAGTTGATTAATTGAGTGGGCTTTCATCAGATCCCGGTCTGGTTCTCGGTCACCACAGAATGACCACCCAACCTCCTCCCGCTATCGGTCAAGTTCAAGGAGTCCTGGCAGACAAGTGTCACCGAGGAGGAGAGACAAGAAACGGTCCCCACCTAGGAGGAACAATGACAAACGTTCATCTCCGAAGAGGAGAGATGAGAATGGGTCGTCACTAAGAAAGAATGACGACAAAATATCACCTCCAAGGAGAGGTGATGACAGGCGATCACCACCGAGGAAGGGCGACAAGAGACGATCTCCAACAAGGAGAAGTGACAAGAGAAGATCACCACCAAGGAGGAGTGACAAGAGACGATCGCCACCAAGGAGGAAGGATGAACCACGATCACCAAGGAGGAAGGACAAGAGTCTGTCACCACCAAGGAAGAAGGATGAAACACGATCACCACCAAGGAGGAAGGAGAAGAGTCCGTCACCACCAAGGAACAAGGATGAAACACATTCACCACCAAGGAGGAAGGATGAACTACGATCACCTCCAAGGAGGAAGGACAAGAGTCCGTCACCACCAAGGAAGAAGGATGAAACACGATCACCACCAAGGAGGAAGGATGAACTACGATCACCACCAAGGAGGAAGGACAAGAGACCGTCACCACCAAGGAAGAAGGATGAAACACGATCACCACCAAGGAGGAAGGATGAACTACGATCACCACCAAGGAGGAAGGACAAGAGTCCGTCACCACCAAGGAAGAAGGATGAAACACGATCACCACCAAGGAGGAAGGATGAACCACGATCACCACCAAGGAGGAAGGATGAACCACGATCACCACCAAGGGTGAAGGACAAGAGTCCCTCACCACCAAGGAAGGATGAACCACGATCACCACCAAGGAGGAAGGATGAACCACAATCACCACCAAGGATGAAGGACAAGAGTCCGTCACCACCAAGGAAGGATGAAACACGATCACCACCAAGGAGGAAGGATGAACCACAATCACCACCAAGGATGAAGGACAAGAGTCCGTCACCACCAAGGAAGAAGGATGAACCACGATCACCACCAAGTAGGAAGGATGAACCACAATCACCACCAAGGAGAAAGGACAATAGTCCGTCACCACCAAGGAAGAAGGATGAGAGACACTTGTCCACAGAGGAGTTATCCCTTGAACAACCAAAGCCAGTCACTGCTGAGGAACTGGCCAAGAGACAACTGGGATCATCACCAGGTGAGAGAATTTGCAAAGTTCTTAAGACCCCATGGCAGTTTCATAGATATTCACCATTTCAATAGCTGCTGTTTGTGCTGCAGCTGAAGACTAATTTCATTAGTGATTAATCTTTTACTTTACCAAACATTCAGGGAATTCAACTAATGTTCACATCTGAGAAACTGCCTGCAACCAGAGAATTTTAGCGTTTCCTTGTAAAAAACAAACTCAAAATTATTAATTTATGGTTAAATTTATGCTAATTGATTGTCTCACAACGCACACAAACACAAACATGTTTAATAGTTTTGCAAGATTTTGCAGTCATCAAAAAGGTGAACTATTGCTTGAAAACTGTTCATCTTTGTCACTCTAGCTGCTCAGGTACAGGCTGACTGTGTAAAGGAGTTGACTTCAGGGCCCAAACCAAAGCCCAGCTTGCAGAAGAGTGAGGCGAGTTCTTTCACAAAGGCTAAGGTTGGTGTGTATGTATGTGTGTGTTATAATATATCAGATATATCAAATCTTGCAACGAAGAGTCTATCATCTGGTAAACAATTTCCTTTTCCTGCCCTTCCTGTGTCTCTATCTTCCTGTTTACTTACTTTCATTGAAACCAAATAACACTTTGATTGAAGACTGAACTGTAAACAAAAAGTCATGTTACCTGAGAAGAGACGCTAAGGTTTGATAGACACTTAAAACAAAGATTCATTTTTCACTTTCTGACCATTGTGGTCTCTGTAGTTACATGTGGTATGTGTTATCTTCGGGTTGTTGATTCAATCTGGGACTCCGTGGTATGTGATATATGATATAATAAACCTTTATTATATATGCAAGACGGTGTTAGCGGAGATTCCTACATCATCACTACTGAGTATACCACACCATTTTTAAAGGAAAGCCGATTTCAGTAGTTATATTTGGTCTAAGTTTGTATTTTTGTCTCTCTCTCTTTGTTCAGTCTGGTAAATCTTCACCTCCAACCATGGTGAAGCTACACGGGATTCATAGTTCTCTCTTGCGCAATGATGTGGTCACTGCTGTGGAACAATTTGGAAAAACCAAGTCGGTTTTAATGTTTCGGTCCAAAAAAGAGGTATGTACATAGAAGATGAAGAGTGTGTATATAGTTTTGCTGCACAGGCCTATATTTGCCAGTGTTTTGCCTTTGGTCTTGTTTTTGTTCACTTAGTTTTCCCTTGTCCGCCTCTTGCTTTTATTTTGCTATTTGCTGTGATGCTTTCATCCGAAGTATTAATATAATATTAAAAAGGTAATCAAGCGCTCTGAATTATCAAGCCCAGAAGTTTGCTTCCAGGCCTCAAGATGTGTCTGTGTTTACTGAGAATATGTCGATACTCTGTCTGAACTACTGAAGGCACTTTGTATCATGGATTAAAAACAAATGTGATTAACCCAAACTCACCAAATTCTCAACAGTCCCCTGTCAAACAGTTTTTGATTAAATTGAATTTAAAAATATTCCCCTCAAATACGTATATTGGACTGAAACTGGCAATTTATGAACTTTAATCGACTGGCTTGATTGTTTTTCTTATACGTTATTCGGTCTGTTAATTATCATAAATTCATGAAAATGGCATCACAGTTTATTAAAGCCTAAGTTGACATCCAAGCAGACATTTACATTTAAGAAGATGGAACCACTGAATATTTGGTATTTTTGTGAAATGAAATCAGAATTGTTGTTGAATCAACAAATGATTGTAGCCTTGGATAAATTTTAAAAAATTATAATTTGCTCCCACGTCTACCAAAACAGAACTGGGACGATACACAAATTTGACCCTGTCTGTTTTTTAATAGTTTAATGTAATATCTGGGACCTAGAAATATAACTTAACAAGTGCATGAATGCAGTAGTTCCTCTTTAGAATTAAAGATTTGGTTAGTTAGACAGTTTGTGTTTCATGTGTGAATGTAGTGACGGTTGTAGTAATGCAAAGATCTGTGTGTGTGTGTGTGTGTGTGTGTGTGTGTGTGCGTGTGTGCACATGTAGGCAGTGGTGTGTTTCGAGAAAGAGGAAGACGCTAAGAAACTGATGAGCGTAAAGAGTTTTGATGTGAAAGGAATGCCAGTCACTGTTGCTCTTTCCAGAGAAAAGGTAATACGCTTTTTCTGTCTTTCTTTCTCTGTCTATTGAAATGTTGTCAAATATAAACATTTGACGTCTGTAGTATGGTCACACTGCCCAGATGAATCTAAAGCTAATAACAAATCCCATTTTTTTGTTTTAGGAGTCTGTTTCTCTGGAGCAGAAGAAGCCTCCTCAGAAGTAAGACGTGTTTCACACATTATTTCAACAGCGATGGAGAGTGGAGAGCTTTATGTCATTTTTGTTGTTTTTTTATACAATAGTAATACTAATTATTATATAAATCCTGTAATAAATATTCTGTTGCTGCCTAAATTTATGTCCTTCGTGGACAAATTTGTTTTCAGATTTTCAGATGCTTGACCCCTGTAACTCTCTTTTGTTCACAGTAAACCTGCCACATCCAGTGTCTCCACGGAAAGTATTTTCCCTACACCTAACATGTCTCCACTTGAAGGTCCTTTACCCTCTGTAGCCAAACAAACTTCAACAGACAAATTTACCAATCAGAAGACTTCAGTTAAAGTTCTTACAGCTGTCACTAGATCAAAAGTCTTCGTTTCCAAATCGAAAAACGCCTTAACCAAGCAGAAAAAGGCCACAGTAAAACAGGTCTTGACTTCCAAAACAGCAATAACGTCAGCTGCACAAAAATCCAAAACTCCAGTGGACAAGTTCGCTGCAGCAAAATCTGTGGCAAAAGAAAAGGAGGAAGAAACGGCTGCAAAAACCATGAGTGTGCCTTCCAAATCTACGGCTTCAGAAAATCAGCCTGATGTAGAAAACTCAAATCCTAAAGAAGAATCTCAAACAAAAGTTCAGGAGGCTGCGGTGGTGCCAAAAGACACTGCATCTGTTGTTGAAACGGCAAATTTGAAAGTTTTTGAACTTAAGCATCAAACAAAACTTGGCAAATCAAATGATGCTGAAGACACCGAACCAATACAACTCAGCGAGACAGCGGTTGAAGTGGTAGAGCCCATGGAAGTTGGAAGTTGTGCTGATGGCAAAGGGGAAAAACCAACAACTACAGAGGCTGTACCAGAAAATTCAGCAGACAAACTCAGTGATAGTCAAGCACCAACCAGTACTGTTGAAACCTTGCCATCAGAAAGCAGTGCTAAAGAGTCTGTGGTAGTGCTGAAACAAACAGCCAAGGTTAAAAAATTGGCCAACAGCACTGTGAACGAATCAACAAAAGGCAAAGAGATTTTCACTGAAGCAAAGGTTTTTGCTTCCAAAGCAGAAACTGCTTCAACTATACAGAAACTAAAAACTCCAGTGGACAACTTGGCTGCAAAAGCAGCTGTGGCAAAAGAAAAGGTTGAAGAAACAGCTACAAAGCCTGTGATTGTGCCTTCAAAATCTACGGCTTCAGAAGACCAACCTGATGTAGAAAATTCCAGGCCTAAAGAATCTGAAACCAGGGTTCAAGAAGTTGTGGTACTGAAAGACACAGCTGAGGTTGTTGAAACAGTGAACATGACAGATTTTGGACTTCAGCATCAAGAAAAACTTGACAAAGCCAGTGATGCTGAAGTTGTTGAACCAATGCAGCTTGGGGAAACAAGAGCTCAAGTGGCAGAAGCCATGGAAGTTGGAAGTTGTGCTGAAGGCAAAGGGAAAAAAATGACAACTAGAGAGGCTATACCACAACATTCAGCTGACAAACCCAGTGACGGTCTGCCACCAGCCATCGCAGTTGAGACCCAGCCAACAGACATTACTGTCAAAGCGTTGCCGCAACAAAGCACCCTTTCAGAACCAGAGTCCAGTAAACAAATAAATGTGTCTGAAAAATCTGAAACCAGTGCTAGAGAGTCTGTCGTGGTGCTGAAAGAGACAGCCAAGGTTGACCAAGTAGCGAACAGGGCTGAACCAACAAAAAGCAAAGATTTTGTCACTGAAGCAAAGGTCTTGCCTTCCGAAGCAGAAAAGGGCTCAGCTACACAGACACCTGAAACTCCAACATGCAACTTGGCTACAGCAGTTACCACTCTGACTATTGGGGAGATGGTACAAAAGCATCTGTATTCAAGTAGAATCGGTAAGAAATCCAAGACAGACACGGTTGGCTTATCACAAATGTCTGAACATAATTTCACTGTCGTTCTCTCGTTATTTTTGGTTTTACATTGTATTTGTTCTCTGTTTTTCACAGACTGCCTCAAATTGGAACCCGGCTATGTACCACAAGTAGGTCAAATTACTTCTATGAAGTACAACAGTATTTGCACTTGTAGGTTTTTTAAAGATTAAACTGTGAGCGGCGGACGTTTAGCTCAGTTGGTAGAGCATCCGCCCCATGTACTGAGGTTAGTCCTCTGCAGCGGCCGCTGGTTCGCCTCCTTGCTGCATGTTATCCCCTATCTCTCTGCCCTGTTTCCTGTCTACTCTTCAGCTGCACTACCCAATAAAGGCACAAATGGCCAAAAAAATAACTTAAAAAAAAAAAAAGATTAAACTGTGAGGTTGTTCTGTATCAAGAGAACAACACCTACTTCGAGGTTTGCACTCAGATGATGGTGAAGCCTTACCCCTTTTTTCGACCACAAGTGAGTCGGACGTGTTTTTCACACAACAGTAACGCTTTTATTTTTTATCAGTGGAGCTGTCTGTGCCAGTTCAAATTTAAATTTAATTGGCTTTACTGGCATGACATTTTAAATCAAACATGCGTCTCACATCTCAGCTGTGTCTGACAGGAGTGCATATAACCTGACGTGAAGTGAAGAGTCTGTTTTTTCAACAGTATGTACATAAATGTGACGCTGGAACCCAGTGAAAAACAACAAAAACGGATTTTATTCACGGGACAGAGTGCGCGCTGCAGCCAGAGATCGGCTCTGTACCCACCGTCACTGTACCCAGCAGCTGGGAAACAAGACATGGGAACAACCTCTTCTTCTTCTACACTGTTTTTGTGGTCAAACATATTTAGTGCCACTAGACAAATTTTCTGCAAAACTTAATCCCTTTGTTCTGATCGCCAACACTTTTCTGCGATCGCCAACACTTTTCTTTTTCTGGAGTACTTATGCATTGTATCAGAAAAATTGTTAAATAATAACGGAATCAAATGACCACAGAGTCTCAGAATATGAGTTTTACGGAGTTTTACTTGCAGCAAGGAGTGTTACAGAGTACAAAGCAGTACAGAGTAAGACTGAAGTACATAAGCTTGAACACGTCTTTAAATATCTTCTTTAGGTCCCGCCTGATTCTTTGGTTTGTATGTTAAACAGTCTTGTACGGTGAGGCGGTACCTTCTTGAAACAGTAATGTGTCAGTTAGTAAATTGTATCAGGGTCGCTCAGGGTCACTCACATAATTTAGATGGCCAGTTCTCCCTTCTCGGTGGCAGTTTCCTCTCAGTGTCAATGGTTATTTATAAGAGCATTTTTGCATGTCTGTCTTAGATATGTCAGCCACTTATTGGTACATTTAAAAGGTTAAACATCATATTTTTCTTACACATTGTGTTGATGGAAAATATATCAGGAATAATCACACATAACAAAGGAAAACTGGATATTGCACATAAGGTTTAGATGCTTCTGGGTGCATGGAAATGTGCACATCCTATATGGACAGACACGTCACCAAGGCATAAATGCTGTCGTCAAGCAAGCATGATGCTGATGTGATGTTTGTGGTCTAAACAAGGGGTTAGAATATAATGGAACATAAGACTCAAATATTTTCTCTTGCCTGCCATAGGCAGTAATATTAGTAATTAAATGGTTTTGTACATGTTTGCAGGCTTTTTGTAGATTTAACACACTTGCAAACTGAAATATTAGTAAATATTTTCTCTTATTTTCTAAACTATTTTCTTTACAGTAGCTGGGAAGCTTGTGGTCTCATAATGAGCAAGTTTTCATTTAAGCATTAATTTAATCCAGAAATCCATTTTATGCTGTTTATCCTGCCCCGGGTTACATTATTACAAATTATTGTTATATATTGCCGGGAAGTACTAAAAATGTGATATAATAAAGAAAAAAGTCTTGGCCATATCGTCTCTGCTCTGCTAACAGTTTTAAGTTTGTTGATAATAATATACAATAAACCAAACATTGACAAAGGCAGTAAATGTTGTTGATCAGTTCACTTGTTTTGATCTTTAAACTAACTTAAACCATTACTGCCCTGTATTATTATCATCTTTCTCTCTCTTCTTTCTTTATTTTTTTCCAGTTGCCCGAGCTTCGTGGTAAGAGGTTGCTGCTCATAACCAGACTGCCGCTGTATTACAGTGGCTACAGCCACTACACTCACTACAGAGAAGAAGATGTTGCAAAACGTCTCAAGCCGTTTGGGTTTCAACATGATGATGACACCATCTATGTGGTACCTCAGGCACACATGGTAGGCACCAGGTTATAAATCTGCCTTTGTTTGGTTTATTATTATTTTTTAAATATTTTTTATTAGTAGTAGTATTTATCAAGTTTAATAATAAAAATGTTTGGATTTAGTTTCATTTATATACAAACTTCTTGTCATGTGTGAACTTTATTTGGTAACATCTCTCAGCCAGGAAGTGATGAACTCTTATCATGCATGATTTAATATGTTTGAGTTATGAATCCTCGTTAAGCTAGTAATGTGGCTTTTAAAGGGACTGCTCACCCAGAAATCAAAAATATGTATTTCCCCTCTTGTCTGTAGTGCTATTTATCTGTTTCGATTGTTTTGGTGTAAGTTTTGGAGTTTTGGAGACATCGGCCGTAGATATTTCTGCTTTTTCTCTAATATATTAGCACTAGATGGATGAAAGAATTTTTTCTTCAACACTAGTCTTGAGGTAACGCATTAGATCACTCTGCAGAGTCTCCCCCTTTGTTTGACCGTTCCGCCTGTGTCTGGCGGCTGGCACTTTGGGCTTCAAGGTACTCTCCAAGTGAATCATGTGAACATTATCAACCATCCTCAGGTTGCAGACTTTCCCAATGGGTATTTTTAGAAATGAACAGAATAGCCTATACACACACATGGTTACAACTGAATATCTGCTCAGGCATGCATTTTGTTATCTTGAGTGAAAAGCGGCAGCGTCTCTAGTGCTCAGTGTGTTCACTCCCACACACATGAAAACTAACACTGAGTCACACAGACTAGTTGGAGGATGTTTAAAGGCATACACGGAAAATGTTGACATACACAGAAAATATTACGAAACACCAGCTTGCAGCAGATTCTGACGTGGTCAAGTAGAAGGAAATGTCAGACTTCTGTTCTGCTGTTGGATGTTCCGACAAAGGAAATGCAAAAACTAAGAATCAGGGAATAACATTTCAAGGCTGATAAGT
>JAJHUR010123837.1:0-10297 GCA_027495735.1 Lutjanus campechanus | reverse complement strand
AAGAGACAGGTGTGTGTGTGTGTGTGTGTGTGTGCATACGTGTGTGTATGTGGCCTCGGTTGCCACCGGATAAAGATGTCCAGTGCTTCTCTATCTGGTCACATCAGTATTCAGCAGCGGTGGTGCCAGCCTATTCACTTAAAGGCGAGCTGGGCACAATTAGCTGTTAACATTACATGGCAGAATTAAGCCTGGGCCAGTATCCCCGGGGGAAATTAAACCACCGGCAAATCATTAAACCACAAGCTAAACATTAACAGCCATTTGCATTTTTATTGCACCTGAAAAGAATGTGCCAGGTCCATTATCTCTGAGAGACAGAGAGGGACTTCTTATTTATTATTGTTATGTTGTCCCGCGTGAAAACACAATGGCATTTATATGGGGAAAGAAGCAGCAAACGAGAGGCCTTATTTTCACGCTCGCGTTTTTGGAGTGTTATGATTACAAATTCGAACAAGGCGGAAACGGCTGGCAGAGGATACAATGACTTGTTTGTTATGCAAATCCCCCTGCTTTCATCCCTCCCAAAAATAAACAAACCCAAACAGATGACAATTTGCGGAGGGGCTCAGCTGAGTAAGGCCGGCAGTTTGGCTGTTGACAGGTTCTTACTGTCTGCAGTGTCATGAGTTTGAATAAACAGGCTTACGGCCAGGAACTGGGAGCAACGAAACATAAGTGGGGTGAATAGGTTTGGGGAGCTGAATTCACTCACTCAATCCCGGCTTTATCTCATTTCCTCCTCCTCTCTCTCTCTCTCTCTCTCCTCCGCAGGTGAGCGGGATGTGTGGAAGCACTCCTCAGCGTGCCTCTCGCTCGGTCGGATCCCCTCCCCCCCAGCCTCCCGCCGCCCCTGCTGCCCGCAACACGCAGCCCTCATCCGTGGACTCTGATGAGACTTTGGCAGGCCTCCGCAGGTGAGGAAATCAGGAGCCGTAATCCACACTGAGACCCTGCCAGCTGATGTGGCAGCATTCATTCTGCAGACTAAGGAAGCACCAGAATCCGAATACATATTAAGGAAAGCACAAATATTAATGATAAATAATAATGGTAACAGATGTTGCTTATTCTTAGAAGGTCAGCAATGTGTTGCTGTGGATAGGATGAGTGACAAAAAGCATTTTTTGGAAGAAGTCAGCTCCATGACGTCTTTTAATA
Organism: Lutjanus campechanus; assembly: GCA_027495735.1. Classification (NCBI taxonomy): domain Eukaryota; kingdom Metazoa; phylum Chordata; class Actinopteri; order Lutjaniformes; family Lutjanidae; genus Lutjanus; species Lutjanus campechanus. The sequence continues at coordinate 9,133 of JAJHUR010123837.1, read as the reverse complement.
ATAAAATGGTCAAACCTGGCAGCAAATACAGTAAAATAAAATCAGCAATCAGCATGTACAAAAATACTTCAAGATCATATGGACTACTGCACTTTATAATCTTATTCCAGTTGCCCTGCCCTACCCCGCACCCCAGTCTTTGGCTTTGTTAATCTTTCCCAACATTTTGTTCCAAAAACCCCATGAAGCTCCTCCAGATATTTTAAAAAACTCCTGGTTTTTCTTTATTGATGTATGTTTTTCCAAATGAATCTGGTGGAGTACCAGAAGTAAACAAGCGTCTCCCTACAGTATGAATGCGAGCTGTCATACAAAATTTACAGTTTTCTACTTTTACACTTACTTTTTATGCAGTGTTACTTTTGAAAACAGTGTCGAGGAAGTCTGGAAGAACCTGTGCAGTTCGGCTGCTCCAACAGTCATGTCAAACTTCAACTTTGAAAAAAAACAAAATGCAAAATACACAATCCTTCACTTCATGAAGAATGCTGCTGTCTGAGACCAGAGTCTGAGTGTGCAGAGGACCACCATGTGTCATAGTGGATCAAAAATATTAACAGAATGGAACCTGATGAAAAATGTGAATTTGGTTATATTTTTAATATATATTACACTGTACTTCAGTGTACTTCACTTCTGAGGTGGCCCATTTTTTCTCATCTTCATTCTCACAAACGTCTAACCATTGTGTAACATTTAAATATCGTTAATAAAAGGAACATTAACCACTTACCGCAAAGCAGTTGCAGGACTCTGATGCTCTCTTAGCTTGTAAGAGACACAAGTCTATTTGTGTATGATCACTCTTCTTTGTAATGAAAACACTTGGATAAATACCCTAAATGCACATGATTACCTTGGCGTAGTTAAAAAAAAAATCAAGCCTTATTATGTTCAACTGAAGGATATTTTATATACGTGTATATATTTAGCGTAGAGTTCCTATTTCAAATGTAAAACTGAATCTTTCAATTTATGAAACATTTTTTTCCATTTTTGATTTTTCAATATCGCCTGGTTAAAGGGGAGATGTGGTGGACGTCAGACAGATCATAAAACTTAAAGTTAAAAATGAAAAGAGAGACAGACGGATAAAAAGAATGGTGTGAGAATGGAGAAATTAGGGAATGAGCAGGGTGTCCTGTGTGTATGTGTGCATGTGCAACGTGCAAGTGAGGTAACATAAAAGAGCAGAAACTTAAAGTTATCCGTAAGTTGTCAGTGTGGCAGTAAATGTACAGTTCAGGTTACAGTGTCAGTTAATAAACACTGCAGCATCGTTATTTCCCAACTGCTAGAGAAGTTACCCCCGAATTAAGTTGAGCAGGAATGGCTAACATTAAGCTAATGCTAATGCTAGCATTGTACATTTATAACAGTGCTCCTGTGCGATCGTTCTGACGCCTTGAACTGCAGTGTCTTTTTGGAGACGTAGTAAAAATAAATCTGTGATGATAAATCCAACACTGAAAGTCTTCTGTGATCATTTATCAGTTTTTCTGTCTTGAAAACAGTTGTTAGCATGTTGTTAGCTATTTCACTTGCAATTGAATGATACCCTGAGTTCAGTCAGTCGACCAATCAGAGGCCTTGTTCCTGAGTTGTGTGTGACAGTGCCAGTCAATAGATGTATTAATAGATTCATGCATTGAACATGAGATTGACCCTTCAAAATAGAAAAATTGTGGTGATGACAGCAATGAGCTTGACCACCCAGTAGGCCTGCTTCTAAAATAAAGCATGGGAAATTCCTGTCTTCTATCCAAATACAGTTACAGAGACAGATAATGTTGTTAGAGAAGATACAGATATAAATAATGAAGTGTCAGTGCATCTCTACTCCAGACTACTACATATGTCTGACAGACAAATACTGTGCCCGACACAGTGGGCAGGTTTCCCCCTGATTCCTTGTGGCACTCAGTCTTTCTCCACTCGAGTGTTTTTAACACCCCTGATACAATAACAGGCTTAAATGAACAGTGTAATAATGCCCAGCGGGAGTGCTGGCCGCTGCAGCACAATGGCCAGATTAATGTCAATTAGGAATAGAGACACTGCTTATTCTTGCCTCTTTCAGTCTCTCTTTCTCGAGGGGGGTCTCATCGACCTGCTTTCACTGTTATCACGCTGAATTCCCCTTCTTATTCTATCTCTTGCCTCTTCTTCTTTGTGTTTGTTTCTTTGTTTCTCTGACAGTAAGACAGTTTATCTCTGTGCTCTTTTCTCCCTGCTGATGTGTGTGACTCATATTCAGATTAACTCGAGTTTAATTCTCTCTCCATGTTGAACGTTTCCTGTCTCTGCTTCCTTCAGGGAGTTCATATCTAACCTGAGGGCCTTCAGCTCCTTCTACAGCGGTCTTGGGGAGGCGCTGTGCAGCCGTGAGCCTGCTCCGGCGAACCACTCCCTCTGCTGGAACGGGCAGGAGATGACAGACAGGTAAATCAGTGTCTCATTTGCCTGCTTTAAAGGGATAATTCACATTATTTGATGTGGGGTTGTATGAAGTACTTATGAATAGTCGGTGTGTTAGCTGCAGTAGATGGTGGTCAGCACACCCCCAATTTGGAGAAGTACAAGCACAGAAGCTAAGCAACGTACTGCTGTGGACAGGGTCAGTAACAAAAAGTATTTTAGCCACTTAAAGGTGCAGTTCACCCCCAAATCTGTTTTGGAGTTAGCATTTTCGTGTAGGAACTACTTTCTTTCTAGCAGAAAGAAAGTAGTTCTGTGGATTATCTTGAGTAACCAGGTCATGATTTCTGGAAAAATCTTGTATGCTATATTTAGAATATTTTCACTGCTTTATTTTGCCCTCAGACAGCCTTTTCTGACAGGACACCGCCATTATATAATTCAAATATCGCTCTCTCGAAACCAACCAAGCAAAATGAGTGATTTTACGTTGCACAACACGGTCTACCGCTGCCTCGGTCTGTTAGTTTGTTTGGTTTACTGTGTGACTTCCATGTTTTAAAAGATTAGTTTGGATTCATCAAAGTCACACAATGACTCAGAAAAACTAATAAATCAGGACCAGCAACTCCTGTGTTCTGTGAGGTAAAATGGCTGATTTTGAGTATGGAGTTTGGTTGGTTTAAAGAGAGTGATGTTTGGCTTATTTAACAGTGGTTTCCCATCAGAAAAGGCTGTCTGATGACCAAGTAAAACGGTGAAAATATTCTAAATATATCATACACTTAAAGTGATATTGATTTTTTTAGGTGGACCTTTTTTAAGTGGCTAAAATATCTTCTGTTGCTGACCCTGTCCACAGCAGTTTATTGCTTGTCTTCTGTGCTGGTGACCCTCTCTGCCTCTCACAACTTACAACTCCCACTTCAAATGATCCCAATTATTCCTTTTAGTGTTGTAACACACACTGCAGGTCCTACTGTAGATACACCTGCAGACAAACCCACCCTGTAGCACACCCTACAGCCTGCAGGATGATCCTGCTCTGGTTTATTGGCTATAGTTATACAAATAGTCTGCTCCGATTCTTGAATTCCCAATCCTCCAGCAGCGGCAGCACATCTAGGAGAGTGTAGGTGAGTTGAAGGGTAAGTTTGCCCAGAGCTGATGAGCTTCACAAGAGGGCCCCCCTCTCCCACTGAGTGTGAGTGTAAATCTTGACTTTGGCTCTATGGGATGTTATTAATGTCAGGCGTGCTGTCACCTTCTTCTCGCTTAGTTAATTGCTGTTTCGATCGTTCTCTCCTCCTTCATCCAACATCTCCTGTGCACCCTGCAGAACCTCATTTGGTTTTCGCAATATTTCACTTCACCCCTGTCCGTTGGCTCCACACATCATAACTTCCTCCTTTCCCGCCCGCGCCGTCGGCCGGCCCCAATTTCAATTTGGCTTAGATAGTTATAGATATCATTCTGCTTTGTAAATTATGTGTAGAATTTAATCAATGCAGAGGCACACATTTCAGACGAGACGCGCTGCAGGTTAATGTTTTACCTCTTGTTCCCGGGAATAAATTCTGAGCTTTCTCAAACTATTGAAAGAGAGGCAGAAAAAGAAGCTCAGTCTGAGGAGGAGGCATCAGGTTGGCATGGGGGCAAAGCTGTCCTGAGGGGATGATTACAAGCCGGACCAAACAGTGCGATAGGGACGGTGCAGGGAGGCAGGAGAGGAGACGAAATGATGGAGAGATTGCAATGTCTCCCGGCTAGCAATTCTCCGTGTCACCTGCGAGGGCACACGCCTGCAAAATTCACCCCGGGTACATTTTCACTCGGAGATTTGTTCTGGATCATCTTCCATTATCCTCCTCAGATAGGACCTTCTCCAGAGCCAAACATGCAGGCATTCATTCTCATATTGTCTCAGGCAGATAAATTTAGATGGGGGTGGGTGGAGGTGGAGGTGGAGGCTGGGGGGGGAGGAGGGAGTAAAGTGCTGGAGGGGTCGGGTACTGAATGTCTCCGATACTTGAGGAGTGATCACTGGAGCTAAATGCGGCGCTTTTTATCAGACGCGTTTACCATCCCACCTGGAGCCAAGATCAGAGGAGCGACACTTTTCACCACATCAAAGAGCGTTACACCGATAACCGTGATAACAGATGTGATGCCGTGTCAGCTCTAAACATTAAATTTCCATTCCTCTTTTAGATCTAATGACAGTGTAAACTCATGAGCGTGTGATAAGTGATAAAAGATAAGATGCTGTGTCAACTGTGAACATTTCATTTAGGGACTGTGTGAAAATTAAAAGGGGAGAGGAGGTGAGAAAATTGCGAGGATAATGATGTTTTCTTTTTGGCTGAAGGTAGAGTAGTCTGACTCCTTTCTTGTCATGAATTCATATTTTATCTCAGCCTTCTTTTGCAATTCAATAAAAAGTTACAGGAGGAACAGGAATGTCTTTGGTAAATTACACTAAAAACCACAAATGTGGGCCTCATGGTGGTGGTAAAGGAAAAGTCGGGGGATCGACAGTGTCAGTAAAATACATCATATGGCCACCGTGGATTTCTGGACATCCTATTGTTGTTGAGCTATTTCAGGCTGGATCAGAGTAGTGGACAGATGGGCTGACATTGCTCGTCCCTAGAGCCGTGCTGCTAGCGTGGTAATAAAATATGTTTTCACACGTTGTGGAGGGTTTTGTAGTTTGTTTGTTTTTTCAAGACAACGGTTCAAAGAAAACATTAATAGCCCCAGAGATGGCTTTGCTTTCTTCACAAAGGTTTGCCCCAGTCATTCCCATACAGTCTTTTTTTTTTAATGATATCATCTAAATTTGCTGCTGTTTTAAGTCAACGTGACATTCAGCCAGAAGAAAGACGGTGTATCAACACTAACAACTACACTGTTTTACTCACCCTGGGACCGGGAGTGTGATGAGGTGGTGTGAAAAGCGTCAGACTCCATCATGTATTCCCTCCGCGCCCGGACTCGCGCTCCGCTCCTCCTTTTGTGTTGTTTATTCTGATGTGAGAGGCGGCTCATTCAGACTGGACCTAATGGCGTGGTAATTGGCGCTGGATTAGATTAGGTTATCAGAGGAGTCTAAGTGATCTGATCAGCTTTGCTAGCAGCAAACAATAACACAGAAACGATCAGATAAAACTGACTGAGAGCCGACAACTGAGACCATCAGCAGTGGAAAAACAGTTTAACGGTAACGGTTTAAATTATGTCTCGGTGAAATTATCCGACTGGCATCTATCACGTGAAACACTAACCTGCCGCTGCTCCTTATCCCCTCTCCAAATCTCCCTCCCCTAATCCTCCTTCCTCGACCCATATTTCCTCTTTTCCTCTTTTAATGGATCACACATCTCTCTCCATTATTAATGTGATAATTAGCAGCGGAGAGGGGGTGAGATCATGGCTAATAAGAAGAATAAATAACTGGGGAAATGTAATTTGAGTTTAATGAAAAGTCTGACTTCAGGGAGAGCGGAAGACTGATGAATGGAGATGACAGGTGAAAGGTGTGTGTGAGCGCTCAGGGCTGCGTCGCACAGATGAGAACAGAGTATGACCTCATGCTTTACACACACACACACACACACACACACACACACACACACACACACAATGTCGCTCACACACATCTATTTTTCAAGGCCCTTTTCTCTCTTACTAACCTTTCCTCTGAAAACCATTTTTTTTACTCACTCCGGCTCATTTGTCCTTCATCTTCGCCAACATTTGCAGCAATACAGGAGATGACATTTACGCTGAGATGTGACCTCTGACCTCACCACCACTCATATCACTGTGGTGTCCAGGGGAAGATATGTTGTCCATTCTGACTCTGCTTCATCTAAACACGCTTGAATGTGTGCAGGAGGAGCGGTCAATCTCCTCTTCGGAGCTACGGGGCTCTTACGAGTGCTGGAAAACCTTGAAAACACTTTGAATGAATTTGAATTGAATGCTGGTTTGCATTACCTTCGTCATAAATCACTGAAAAGCTTAGTTTTTGGATAAAGAAATAAAATAAGTCTAATTGCTTTTGCCTTTTGCACAAAATGAAGACAGCTCTCCTCAAGCCTTGCTTGCCACATAACGTGGGCGGCTACAATTAGACTGAGTTGCACCAGCAAGGATTAACTTTTAAGCCCGATTAAATAATAAGCCCCAGGGACAGACTCAACCCAACTGAGTTTTATGACGTGTCTCTTCTTTCTTTCACTCATTTGACAATATTGCTCCATTAATACAGCCAACAAGGAAGAGAAATTAGAGCTTCTCTGCTGAGCCATCATGAGTAGACTATAACTAAGTTTTAAGTTAGCATTAGCTAGCAAACAATGTACCGTTTTGTCAACTTTTAGCAAGTCAAGTCAAGTCAAACTTTATTTATTCACAGTTTGCCACTGAGGGCTTTATAGTCTGAAGCTAGCAAACACCATAACAGTTTAACTCTTTAGTTAGCTACCAAACAAAGTACCCTCATGTTTTGTTAACTTTTTAGCTAGCTAATTAAGTCAAGTCAAATTTAATGAAAAATACAATTTGCCTCAGGGGGCTTTTCAATCTGTAGCTGGCAAACAACATGGCATCTTAACATTTTAGTTAAGTAGCCTCATGTTTTGTTAACTCTTTAGCTAGCTAAAAACCATGTATCATTTTGTAAATTTCTAGCTAGCTAGCAAACAATATATAGCTTTGTTAACAAATGTCCCCCATCTTTTTATTCTCAAGTTATTAGATCTTGACAAATTTATTTTAATTTGGGTAAATTAAATTGAGCTCTACTTTTGGGTAAATTAAACTCTACTTAATTTCAGTTTACATCACTAAACTTGGATTTGCTAAACTGAGATTAGTTTTTAATTGTGCAACAGGGCTCTGCTTTATTTTATATCTGGCTTTACTCATTTTAAACCTAGTTTTGCTAGCTCTGATTTAGCTCTGATTAGAACTAATGTTAGATTAAATTAATCTTTGTTGGTGCAGTGCAGCCTTAGTGTGATCTGTGAGTTAGTGACTGTTTGATTGTTTTATATTATGTTATATAAGATGCAAATTCTACTTAAGAACAGTTGACACACACAAGTGTATATGAATATGTCCTTTACCACAGCTGTAAGGCTGTCTCTTATACACATCTAGATGTGTATAAGAGACAGTTTTTACTCACTCCGGCTCATTTGTCCTTCATCTTCGCCAACATTTGCAGCAATACAGGAGATGACATTTACGCTGAGATGTGACCTCTGACCTCACCACCACTCATATCACTGTGGTGTCCAGGGGAAGATATGTTGTCCATTCTGACTCTGCTTCATCTAAACACGCTTGAATGTGTGCAGGAGGAGCGGTCAATCTCCTCTTCGGAGCTACGGGGCTCTTACAAGTGCTGGAAAACCTTGAAAACACTTTGAATGAATTTGAATTGAATGCTGGTTTGCATTACCTTCGTCATAAATCACTGAAAAGCTTAGTTTTTGGATAAAGAAATAAAATAAGTCTAATTGCTTTTGCCTTTTGCACAAAATGAAGACAGCTCTCCTCAAGCCTTGCTTGCCACATAACGTGGGCGGCTACAATTAGACTGAGTTGCACCAGCAAGGATTAACTTTTAAGCCTGATTAAATCGTGGTTTTCATCTTAAAATTAAAAAAGATTAAAGTTAAACCTTTCTTTAAACCTCAGATTCGATTTTATTCTAAAACTATATTAAATGCAAACCTGTTGCATCAAAATTTTAATTTAAAATCTGATCTAGTGTTAAATTTAAACGCCTTTTTGAGATGCATTGAGCAAAATAATGGAGTTTCTCAAAGAAAGTTAAGGAACAGACTCAACCCAACTGAGTTTTATGACGTGTCTCTTCTTTCTTTCACTCATTTGACGATATTGCTCCATTAATACAGTCAACAAGGAGGAGAAATTACAGCTTTTCTGCTGAGCCATCATGAGTAGACTATAACTAAGTTTTAAGTTAGCATTAGCTAGCAAACAATGTACCGTTTTGTCAACTTTTTTCAGTGGCATACCCCCAGTTTGCCACTGGGGGCTTTATAATCTGAAGCTAGCAAACACCTTAACAGTTTAACTCTTTAGTTAGCTGCCAAACAAAGTAGCCTCATGTTTTGTTAACTCTTTAGCTAGTTAGAAACCGTGTATCATTTTGTAAATTTCTAGCTTAGCTAGCAAACAATATAAGGTTTTATAGCTGAAAGTTAACAAATGTCCCCCATCTTTTTATTCCCAAGTTATAAGATCTTGACAAATTTATTTTAATTTGGGTAAATTAAATTGAGCTCTACTTTTGGGTAAATTAAACTCTACTTAATTTCAGTTTACATCACTAAACTTGGATTTGCTAAACTGAGATTAGTTTTTAATTGTGCAACAGGGCTCTGCTTTATTTTATATCTGGCTTTACTCATTTTAAACCTAGTTTTGCTAGCTCTGATTTAGCTCTGATTAGAACTAATGTTAGATTAAATTAATCTTTGTTGGTGCAGTGCAGCCTTAGTGTGATCTGTGAGTTAGTGACTGTTTGATTGTTTTATATTATGCTATAGAAGATGCAAATTCTACTTAAGAACAGTTGACACACACAAGTGTATATGAATATGTCCTTTACCACAGCTGTAAGGTCATGGAAAAGCTTGAAAATGCACCTTGAAAATGCTTGAGAAGAGCTTGA
>JAJHUR010123836.1:0-19913 GCA_027495735.1 Lutjanus campechanus | reverse complement strand
GTTCTTTATTCCTACAAATCTATTATATATAAATCATCTCTCATGAGTGTCTTTGATAATTTGAAGCCTTCTGTAAGTGGATCAGCCTGGAAACATTTACCAGTGATTCCCTTTTTGTTTTTTAACCAGGAGACTTTCATGTTTATCCAAATCACAGAAATGCTCCAGCTGTGAATCACCCGTTTCCATCCAAATGAACCGGAAATTTAACAGAATTTTGAATAAATTAGAAAAAGAAAATGTGAACGAATGCTTGTTTCTATCGACTATGTGATTATTAGGAGCTGGTTCATCAAGATAACCAGTAGGCAGGTTTGTACCAGTTCTGTCCCAGGTGCTAATTTGTCATTTTCAGTGAGTAGGTTGCAGCTCGAAGGTTTTTGTCTCCGGAGGACTGCAGACTGCAGATGCCGCGATGCCAAATGAAACCAAGCTACCAACGGCGAGCTTATAACCGCAGCGTGCATCAGTGAGGTCAGAGGGCCGGTAATAAAACTACTTGGTTAACATCAGGAAAAGATTGTGGTTAAGGTGAAAATATCTGTCATGTGACTTGCACGATGGAAGTGACATGATGGACGTGAAACTAACTGTTTACTTTTCATTTCATGCTTCTTTGAGTCATCCACCCACACCACCACCTCTAACTGAGGACTTTCTCACTCCTTATACTTCCTGTCATACTTACTATGTCCACTAGGGGGGAGTCACCTGCAATAAATGGACACATCAGTTGTAATAAGCAACCTGCACCTTTTTCTGTTGAGGACCAGCTGGTCAGAACTTATTCAAAGCAACGGTTTCCACCTCCCATTAAGACCATGAATGTTTTCGTACAAGGCTTTAAAAAAAACGACCTCGGTCGTCTGTACAGTTGAAAAAGTTCTTTGCAAATTTTGTTGCTTTCATCAACTTTTTCTAAAGTGATACTTCAAAAATGAGCATAAAAGTTCTTCATAAAAAAGTCTTCTTTAGTTTTTGTCTTCTGTCTTATGTGTCATTATGTTATTTGTGTTATTATTATGTTATTATTTTTGTTTTTGTCCGTCATATTTGTCTCATTACACCTTTTATGTCATTTTTTGTTGTTTTTGTTTGTTGTTTATATAATTTTTATTTTGTTACGTCCTTTTACGTCCTTTTATGTCTTTTTTGTGTCGTTTTTATCTTGTTACATCTTTTTGACATCGTCTTTATCTTGCTGAAGTATGAGGCCTGTTTTGAACATTTAAAGAGTATAACGTACAGATATTAGTGTTAAAATGTTGGAAACTGAAAACTGTCAGAAAAATAAATACTCAAGTAAAGTACTGGTACCTGGAAAATCTACTTAGTTACATTATTTGTACTTAGTTACTTCCCATCTCAGCTGGTTTTAGGAGTAATCGGTATTTGAGTGACTCTGTCCTGCAGGTATGAGGATGTGTTGCCGTCGTCTCAGTGTTATAAAAGCTGGATGGTAGATTTTCTCTAAAAAAAGAACAAACAGCTGCACTTGAAGCTTCTGTTGATCAGATCAGTTTGAGGCGTTTTGGTCGGATGATAATGAAACGAGGGTGAGTTGGTCTGTGGTTCCACTGTGACTGAGCTCCGGCGTCTCTCCTCCTTCCTCTGTTCATTTATAAATCACAGGGATTTGTACTTTTTTTTTTTTGCTCAAGTTGAAACACTTTCTCTTCTGTCACACACATCTTTGTTCCAATTCGTCTCGCCCACTCGTGTCTTTGCATCGACTTTATCTGTTTTATCCTTGAAGCAAAGTCTGAACACAACTTCACAGTTGGACTGAAAGAAGAGGTTTTCTGAGCTGATGCTTCTTTTGTGGAGGGTGACAATATTTCAAAACACACAAAACTGGACCCTGAAGTGTTCGTGCACATGTTTGTGCTTATAGATGCTCAATGTTCATCGGGACTGGGGACGATTATCACAAAACTCCCTGGAAACGTGGGCGCAGGTTTGCTTCGATGAGGTCTGTGACTGAGCGTTAAAGTACAGACTAGTTTTAATCCTAAAACTTAGATTATTAGATTATTCAAGAAAATGTGATAAAGTGCCATATGCTCTGCCCTACGTACCAAAAAGGTTTTGTAGTAAATGTTCTACAATAAAACAATTCTAATCAAACCAGGAATTGGAACATTTTCACCATGAATGCGTAATGATTTTGGCTGCAGTGTCGCTCCAACACGTGCAGGTGGTGCCCTTTTTAAAAAAATGTATTTTGCCCCTCAGACAGCCTGAGCCACCCCGGCCTTCCAGGCTTCTTCATTTACCAATAAGCATATTTTATTAGAATAATTATAATCCGGAGCCTTTTTGTTAATGTTGGAACATTCGGCACAGATTGAAGTTGCACCAACATGCATCAATTTGAAAGTTGCCTTAAAATCAGTTATTGTTAGGCTGCAACAGTTTGTGAAATCCTGGAGGGATAAAAGTTCAGTTCAAGCACATTTTTTCAAACTATTTGTTTCATTCTAACTTTTAAGATCCATTAAGAGACGATCTTTTCTAAACTTTGAATCAAACGGCTCAATAAAGAACTGATGCTGGTTTTTACACTCGTGTCTGCAGCTCCGTGTTGTTCGCAGCTCATTGATCTGCTTCATACTGACACCCAAAGGCGCTCACCCCCCCTGCCCCCCCCCCACCCCCCCGCACCTCGTATCAGCCCACGTCCTGCTGCCCGCCTCGATCTGACTGAATCTCCGGTGACCCCGCAGATCAGCTGTGGAGCCGCGGCTGAGGCTCAGTTCTGTGCTGAAACATTGAAACACTCAGAGAGTCAGTGAACAACTGGTCTGACCACATGGAGGAACACACGAGAAATAGTTTTGTGTTACAGTCGTGGAATTACATCAGTTTCCTTTTGTACATTTGCAAATATTCTTTGCAAAAATGGCAAAAAATTATAAAGCATGCTGCAGCATTTCTGCACCTGTTTGTAAGTGAATTCAAATATATTAAAGGTGCTTAGCTGCACATATTTTCATTGTCAAAACATTTATCACAAATAATCCACAACAATATATAATATTATTTTCTAATGCATATTAATTGTAATTGCATATTAAATCATACTATAGTGTGTCACCAGTATAATGTTCCGGATGTAAAACACAGCAGTTTAAGAAATACAACCAACATTTATCATTTTTGTTCCTTCATGAAATCCTTCTGCAAGAAAAATGATCATCTACAACAGTGATTAGTCTGTAATTTGTTGATGCTAAGTATTAATTTATCAATCAAACTGTTCATGCGTCACAATGAGTTCAACCTTTTCTCTTTATTTTTGCAAAAACAAAACAAAACCACTGTGACTTTACAGATACAACAACGATTGAGACAAAAACTAAAATCAAACAAAACATGACAGAATTTTTTTTGACAAAATTCACTGATTTTAACAGCCACAGAATATTCAGTTCTGTGAGTTAACATGAAATATATCAAAAGAAAGAACAGATCTGATAGTTTCAGACACAAAAAAAATGTTTTGTTCGAGCTTCAGTCGTCCTTTTTTTAATAAGCACTTGAATGTTGGTTGATTGAATCAAACAAATCAACTTTTTAGACAAAACACTGAGTTTTGTCAAAAGTGCTGCTGCTGGCAACTTAAAAAAAAAACTGAGAAAGAGTTGATTAATTAATTTTTTTCTGTTGTTTTGTTTGATTTTGTTGTTTTGTTTGTCCTCGTCTCAATCATTGTTGTATCTGTAAAGTCACTATTGTCTTGTTTTTGAGAAAAACATCAACAGTTTGTCTGGCAGGGAAAGTTCACGTGTGTGTGATGTGCTGATGTTATTCTGGTTTCAGGATCATTCTTTGCACATGTAAACAAACATTCTGCATCTTAACTGGACCAGTTTGTAGATTCATGCACAGAAGGCTGCTGGTTTGACCACTGGGACCAGCTTGGCGTCCGATGTCTTGCCCAAGGACATTTTGACATGTGGAGGTGGGGATCAAACCGCCGACCCTGTGACCGGTGGACGACCCGGCTGTCAGTGTTCTGGTGCCAGAGTCGATCCTCAGATGTGTTTCAAGTGTTTTAGTCACAGCTGTGTATTTTTGTCATGTGTTGTCGTAAACACACTCAATTTTTAGCTGAAAAAGTAAATGTCAGAGTGTGTGTGTGTGTGTGTGTGTGTGTGTGTGTGTGTGTGTGTGTGTGTGTGTGTGTGTGAGCCAGGTCATAAGGTCAAGGATGGCTGCTTGTGGAGGCTGAGTGACATCAGAACAGAACCTTTGCAGAGGCAGATGGAGCCTCTCTGATGCGTTCAGGCTGTTTTCCAGAGGGCACAGAGTCAAACAGGTATCTGTGTGGACGGGTGGGGCTTCCTCCGCCCCCCCGGCTCTGTGATGGAGGACGGCCGGCTAACAAACACTCCTCTCAGCCTTTCAGATGTTTTTTTTTACAGTTTTGTCAGAGAGAAGATGAAACAAAAGCACAGCAGGCGAGATGTGTGAAAGCTTCGACTTGTGATGTGCAGAACAGCAGCAGGACTGATGAGCTACTTTCTCAATTACACTGGAGATGTTTTCATCCCGTCTGAGGCTGCTGCAGATGCTTTCTCTGCCTGATGTGTTTACAGTAACACCGCTGACGGCCCAGAGGAGACGAAGTGTCGGCTCCTCGCTCCTCTGTGATGTGTTCAGATGAAGAATGTTGTTGTCGTGCCAAGACGGCACAAGAAGAACTCGTCTTTATGCTGAGCAGGGGCAGAAAATACAGCAAAAGTACAGTTTGGATGCAATTGTATTTTATTTGATGATTTCTGGTTTATACTTTTACATTAAAAGGTGGACTCAGACGAAGAGCAGGGGGTCGATTGTACCCCCATGGTGGCCCCATTTTCAAAGAAGTGCTGCAAAAGTCGCCCCCAGGGTAGAAAACATTATCAAGTTCCCTCTGAGGAGTCCTTCAGTGGACAAAATGTGGTGAAGTGCCGTCTTTCTTGCCCTTCCGCTTCCACAAAACATGATAAAGTACATCAGGACTTTATTTTTTCTGCCCCTCAGACATCCTGAGTGTGCCCCCTGACCTCCCCCCATATACTGTATATCCTGCTCAGTGGTCTAAAACATTGCAGAGAAGGCATCCAGCCACACCCCCTGATGGGTGAGAACAATCACCGTAAAAGTACTGATGCCAAATTGGAAAACATAATGGCTGCCTGCCCAAAACCTGCTGCATCACATTTTGCACATCAAACAATTAAAAAACACAGTTTGGGATTTTGTTCTGTGAAGGACAGTAAAAGAAGAAATCTGCAGAGAGGATGAAAACAGTCGTAATGGTACTAAATGACATGTGTGCTGATTGTGTCTGTCGATGGAACTGAATCAGAAAATGATGATTAATGATGATTTTACTGTGTAAAACATTGGGGAGCAGAGGGTATTTTAAGGGTAATAATTCACATGAGATGAGCTGACCTACACTTTAATAATGAACCTTGTGAACAGAATAACGTAACAGGAAGTGGATCTGTTTTATTACATTATGGAAAAAGTCCAAATCAAAATGGAGGCTACGCTTCCACTTTGAACTGAGCTGTTCTGCTTCATCAGTACTTTTACTCTGATACTTTAAGTTCAATTTGCTGATAAAATAAGATTTTGAGGACTTGTAACAAAATATTTTATCATTGTAGTATCGCTAAAGTAAAAAATCTGAGTATTTCTTCCACCACTGATCATACCAGATTATCAATACATTTCTTTTGTTTTTTGTAAATCACTGCAAAGTGAATTTTGTTGCTTGAAAAATAATCAATAGGAAAACGTCGTCTTTGGAAAAGTTTGATTTGCAGGTCAGAGTTCTTTCTGTCTGCTGGTCTGTCAGTTTGTCTGGACCGAAATATCTCAAACTTCTGTATTTGGAGGTTTTGCAATGAAGTTGCTGCAGACAGTCGAGGTCCCCAGAGGATAAACTCATGACTTTGATGATCGTCTGACTTTTCATCCAGCACCAGAGCGCTGACGGGGAGGAGAGGCAGCAAAGATGCAGCAGGAGGTGAATTTGAGGGAAAAGTCTGTTTCATAACTGAGCACACATGAAGCACAAATTGATATAATTAGGAAATCATTATCTTTGATTTTACTGTAAATAAATGTCCATAAATTCACTTAGAAACAATAGAAACCAGACACTTAAGAACTTGCCTGAAACTTGTGTTTTTAAGAGTAATATTTGGTGCAGCAGACCCGAGCGCAGCTGACAGTCGCAGAGCTGATACAGTTCAGTCATTTATTAATATGAATTATTTGATGTGGACTTCATGGGGTACTGATAGTGTAACACTGACTGAAGATGCTGATCTACATGCCCCCAGTTTGAAGAAATAGAGAGAAGCACCAGCATGAAAACTCTGCTGTGCGTTGTATTTAAAAGCAGTAAAATGTATTTAAAAAAAGGTCCTCCTTAAAAAACCAACAACAAAACAAACAAAGAAAACAATATCATTTCAACTGCACACTATCTTTAGAATATTTTCACTGCTTTCTTTTGCCTTTTCGGATGGGAAACAGTCATTATTTAAGGTAAATATCTCTCTCTCCAAACCAACCAAACTTCACTGATAAAATCAGTAATTTTACTTCACAGAACACAGGAGCTGCTGGTCAACCGCTGCCACAATCTGATCATTTGTTTGTGTTATTGTGTGACTTCAGTGAATCCAAACTAACCTTTTAATACACTGTCATTTTTTTGGGGGGGGGGTAAGCTACACCGGTGAGTGACACCCTCGCCTTTCTCTGATGGAAATAGGATCATTTGTCAGCATGGTTTCCAATTAAGCTCCTTCAGCTGCAGCAACTTCTAATAATAATGACTTTATTTCTATAGAACGTTTCAAGAAGTGAGTAAAAATAACAAATAAAAGATAAAATGATGGATTTAAAGAGCAGCTGGTGTTGTAATCTGTCACCTGCACGTGTCATCTGTCATCAGTCATCTGTGTGTGTGTCTGTAGGTTCGTGGCGTTTGCTCCACACACACAAAAGGTGCTGCACTTGAGAGGAGACGCTTTGTAAGCCTGCATCGTTGCAGACTCAGTGTTGGAGGGCTTTATAACCCACTCCCACTTAAAGCTAATTGGTTTGGAATGACACTTACTGTGGCGGACGGACCCTCCACGCGGACGTGCGAAGGGAGTGAGAGTGGATCAGAGGAGGTGGTGAGATTGGAACTGAGCAGAAGAGAATAACAATGAGTGTGTTTTGAGAAAACAGGAATGTGGCTGAAGAGACGAAGGAACAGAGATGCAGAATGTGACGCAGTGATGCTGCAAACAGGAACTGCTAACTGCTAATTCAGCAGAATCTTAATGTGGCTAACAAATACAGGCTCATGCACTCCTGACCTTTAACCCTACCCAGTCACACTCCTTATTCCTAAACCTGCTAACATTAGCTGTCATGGTTAGCCACTTTAGCAACAAGTAAGTAAGCTGCTGAAGCTGTGGGAGTGGCAGTGAGAGTTGAAGCTGAGCAGCCGGGGGACATCGGAGGGGAAACCAGACAATATTTTCAACTTAAAATATGATCCAGTTTCACCAAAGTCAGTAAATAAAGTTTAAAGTTGTGTTTTTGTGCAGTGACGTCCCTAAAAACTCTGCAGTCTGCTCACTGATATAATGAATTAGACAGTTAATGCAAAGATGGTCTCATTCAAGCCGATGAGGGCTGCTCGCCTGGCACATGAGCCGAAAAGGTTTTTTAGCTACCAGGTTTACTTCCTGGTTATACAGCGCGCTGAATATGAGCAGCAGTGTTTCCCCCCGTCGACTTTACACTGCAGAGATGTGACAGATTTTTAAAATGGCTTTTGTCGGCCTGAGGAAAGTTTTCCGAATATAAAACCTCCACGGATCAAAAATGTAAATTCCTTCCATGCTCAGCTGGCGTCATGAGCCAGAAAGGATATCATACCGTACGCCCCCCGAGTACAGGATGAGTCATCAACCCATTTGAACCATTTTATAGAAAGACAAACTGATATATCATTAAAATACGGAAGAGTATCTACAAACAGAACTGTTGCATGAGCTGCATTAAGTGTGCAGCTGCACAGGACCTGAATCCAGACACAAACAGGATGAGAATCAAAGTGAACATCTTCTGTCCCCAGAACGAGCAGACTTACTGCTTTATTGTGATAGTGGACCTTCCTGAGTGGAAGTGATGCGAGCGAGTGAACGTCGGCTCATTTTGATTCTATTTTAGCAAAGTTTCACCCTTTTGCTTCACCTCCATCATATCTTATCCGGTCAAAATCGATGCTGACATCCTTGAAGTTTCTGTTTCTCCTCATCAAAGCAGTCAGCAGGGACGACGAAGGACTAATTTACAAGGCTGAGAGGAGTTTTTATAGGATCCACTGCAGCCTTTAATGTGTGAAAATCCCCAAAAAGGACAAAGTTTGGAAGGAAAACAGGGAACGACTACAAGTTATAATTAAGTAAACTGTCCTCCGACTATATATAGACACAAGACTGACTTTATAAAAAGACATTATTGAGGCGTCCTGGTGGCTCTGTTGGTGGAGCGTAAACCCCGCGTGCCGAGGCTGTGGGTTCCTTCAGTACGTTCACTTCAGCTCGCTTCATTTCCAACAACCCGACACAGAAGAACAAAAAATACCGTCCTGTCATTGTCCTCTGTCCAATAAAGCTGCTGGACGGAGAAACAGCGTCCATGTTTTCATCAAGTTACAATTTTTACATCTTGTTACGTCATATTCATCCTGTTGCATATTGTGATGTTGTTTTCTTATCACATCGTCCTCGTCTTCTTACATCTGTTTCGTAAGTTTCGTCTTGTTACATTGTTTTCATCTTATTATGTCTTTTACATAAGTTTCATCTTGTTTGGTATTATAATGTTTTTGTCTTGTTATGTCTTTTACATGAGTTTCGTCTTGTTACATTGTTTTTGTCTTTTACATCATTTTCCTCCTGATATATATTGTGATGTTGTTTTTGTCGAGTCACTGCATCACACCAGCTTGAGACTTGCTTGTGACTTGGATATCTAACTTTACTCCCACCTCTGCAAATTTCCTACTGAGCTGATTAAAAAAAGTTACAAGAACAAGTTTCTCTTTTAAAAAAAAAAAGATGATGTCGCTCTGGACATGATTTAAATCACAGGAGGAGAGAAACTGGAGCTGTAATTATTCCTGGAGTGAAAAATGTCTCACACATGAGCTCTTGATGGCATTTAAATTACTGTCCAGCACAGGTTATGTTAAAATGGGTCCACCTCTCCCTGGAGAAATAATGCTGGTCAGACTGTGGAGCCAAAAGTAACACTGCCTCCCACCCAAGAACACGAAGACATTTGAAATGCACAATCAAGCCAGAAGCAGATTGATTTGTGAGTGTGTACAGTGGTGGAAGGGAACTTTACCCCAATGCTACATGTGCCCAAATCAATGCACACAGCAGGATTTTAATGGTCCTGGATCGGGGCTGTGTGCTGCCCAGAGCCACCGATGAGCTGCCACCGTTCCGCGCCTGAAGGCACACGAGAGCCTTTTAACCCGAAACTAATTTATCCTTAAAGTCTCCAGCGAGCATCAAAAACTCACAGCCCCAAAATTAAAATTGTTCCAGTACCTCGAAGGATCCAAACATAATGCAGGCCAAGAAGCTTCTGCACCAGCCAGTTAATTAAAGAACAGTGTGGTGAATCAGTTTTAAAGGGCACAGGAGGGAAGAGAAAGCAGGAAAGGACAGTTAATATGAGACAAGATGTCCAGAGAGAGAAACAGAGGAAGAAGGTTCTCCTCAGGTCAAAGCTTTCTCACACATGTGCTCTCATTTCAATCTTCACCTAACATCTGAGACTAAATGTTCTCATTTAAACCTGATCTCACTGGACGTATAGCACATCACCAGACATGGGAAGTAACTAAAATACTTCATTACTGTACGGCTCTGGTTGGCTCCCTTCAGGGAACTGCCCATATGACCCACGCCTTCAGCTGACCCGGGATAGTACGACACAAGTCCACATACGCTTTTCATCTCGTTACATCTTATTACGTCTTTTACAGCTTTTTGTCTTGTTACATCCTGTTAAATCTCGTTTCTTCTTGTTTCAGCTTGTTACATCTTTTAAACCTTTTTCATCTTGTTACATCTCGTTACATCTTTGTCTATATGACCTGTGCCTCCAGCCTGCCCTGGATGCTACAGTACAAGCCCACACACACTTCAGACACCAGACCCTTGCACAGCCTTGATAAGAGACCAGTGAAGCTTTTCTTATTACAAAGATATCTGAGATCTGATAACATGTTAATCACATCACCTTTACATGCAGACAGGCACCCACCACTCAAACAGAAACCTTTACAAGAAGAAGAAGAAGAAGCAGGTCGTCGGGTGCAGAGAGGAATAACAGCTGGTTGTGGAGTGTGAAAGCAATTATAATGGTAAGATTGGACTGAGCCTTGAATTGTTCCTCTCATTCGTCCTTGTGTTCGGCTCAAGGCTCAGACACCTATTGATGATATGCTCCTGAACAAATTCCCGAGGTCAGATTCCAAATAACATTTCATTACTGTGCAGGAGAGAATGGGAGGAAAACTCTCCACAGTGTACAGTCCTTCCTCTGTCTTCCATCATCTCGCTCCTACCCGGGTTCATTTTTCTCCTTTCTGTAAAGTCCATCTCAGAGATTTTGAAACTCATTATCGCAGCAAATTGCTTGGAGCCGGTCACAGGCGACGCGGCGTTGCAATCCTCTCTTGTTTTATTTTGCTGCGGTGAGCCTCTGACGCACTTCATCTCATTTGTGAGGCTGATTGAAGCGGCTGAACCTCTGCTTTACATCAGAGGAGGACAACAAGCAGCCAGAGGAGCCGAAAGTCCAAACAGGCATACAGATACTTACTTTAAAAAATACTTTGGTGAAAGTAAAAGTACTGATTCAACTTGTTTACTGCAGTAAAAGTGAAAAAGTCTCATTATGTCTTTTAATCTTCATCATTACTTATTGTTACATTTTGTGTTGTTCGGTCTTTTTTGACATTTTAGTCTCTTTGCATCCTTTATAGTTTGTCATCTTGTCACATCTTTTATGTAATTTTTCATCTTGTTACATATTTTACATTATTGTCATCTTATGTCTTTTATGTGTTTTTTTGTCTTTACTCCTTTTTACGTTATTTATTGACTTGTTGCATCTTTTCCTTTGTTTTTGTCTTATTTATTTTAACGTCCTTTTCATGTTTTTTTGTCTTATGTCTCTTAAAGGATAACTTTGGTATTTTTCAACCTGGGCCCTATTTCCCCATGTGTATGTGTGTGTATGATTGACAGCTGCAACTTGTTTTAAAATTGGTGTGGTATTGAGGGACGCGGATGCCGCGAAACGAGTTATAACAGTAGATATCGGGGCAAATTGGTCCGTAAAAGTTTGTACATTAAACGTGCTTTTTCCACCACAGTCCGGCTCAGATCACCAGTGTAATCTCTGTCAACAGCTTCACTTACTGCTGCTGTGTGTGACAACATCTCGCGGGATCTTTGTTTGTTGCCGGAAGAAAACAGGAGTCATGCTGAGAGCCGGTCTGAGCGGAGTTAGCTGTCCCGGAGTTCAGCTGAAAGTTTTACTGCTACTATTGAAAACAATGGTTCGTGTTTTTGCGTCATCAAAGTGCAAGAACAGGATGTCGTGCAACACCCCGTACAGCTTTCATAGGCTGACTTTGTGGCACAGCAACATGCTGAAGTTGTGGCTAATTGTGCTACAACTGAATGCTAACGCTCCTGTCCAGACACTGCACCTGGCAGACCATTGGCTCTGCAGTGCACTTTTCTCAAGATGACTCCTGTCAGCCCAAGAAAAGAAGACATCCCATCCTGAAACACTTCACCAAACACACCTCAAGAAAACAGCTGTCCTACTCGCTGCAACGAAGACATTCTTCAACAAGCAAAGATCCTGTGAGATGTCGTCACAGAGTGAACGGTAAGAGAGACGCTTTGCATGTTGTTGACAGAGATTACACTGGTGATGTGAGCCGGACTGTGGCGAAAAAAAGCACGTTTAATGTACAAACTTTTACGGACGAATTTGCCCCGATATCTACCGTTATAACTCGTTTCGCGGATGCCGGCTGCATCCGCGTCTCTCAGTACCGCAGCAAATTTAAAACAAGTTGCAGATGTCAATCATACACACACATACACATGAGGAAATAGGGCCCAGGTTGAAAAATACCGAAGTTATCCTTTAATGTCATTTTTTGTCTTATGTCTTTTACAAAGTTTTCATCATCAGTATTGACATTATTTTTTTCTTTTATAACATTTTCATTTTTTGGTAACACCTTTTACAGATTTTTTTGTCTTCTTAATCCTTTTATATTATTCTTGTTATGTTCTGTCTTTTATGTCATTTTTGTCTTGTGTTGTTTGCGTTGTTTTAGGTACAGATATCTGAAAATTTTACTTAAGTACAGTCTCTAAGTGTTGTGCTTCCCACCTCTGCACGCACACACACACACACACACACACCTGCAGAGACACTGGCGGGGGTGGACACTCACCATGCATGAGCTCCTGTATCATAAAAACAGATTAAAAATAACAAGCTAACTTTCCTTCTGAGGCAGAACTTTCTCTGTTTTGTGTTTAATTTGTTTTTTCTGCAGAGCAGCTGCAGCCTGAAGGGTCTGACTCAGGAGGGTCAGGTGGGAGGAAGAGATGAGAACCATCTTCCCTTCATTTGACAGCCTCGATCAAAGTGGAGGGGACAAAGGGAGGAGAAAACACAGGAAAGAAGGGAGGATACAGGAAAAGAAAAGAAGAAATGGAAATGAAAGAAAGTAAATGAGAGTGATGTGTGGGAGGGAAAGGGAAGGAAAGAAATCAAAGAGGAGGAAAGGACACAGAAGGAAAGGAAAAGAAAAAGATAAGAAAGGAAACAAGGAACAGAGGAAATGAAATAGAAGCAAAGGAGGACAGAAAAAGAGAAAAAAATCAAATGCAAGGAAGAGAAAGGAAGGAGAATGAAAGGAAAGGAAACAGGTGGAAGAAGAAGAAATGAGAACCACCTTCCCTTCATTTGATGACTACGATCAAAGTGGAGGAGACGAAGGAGGAAACAAAGGAAAGAAGGGAGAAGACAGGAAAAGAAAAAATAGAAATTAAAGAATGTAAAGGACAGGAAAGAAAGCAGAGGTATGGAATGTGTCAATATATCAGACAGGAAAATGTCTCATATTGGTCTTAAACTGAGCTCATTTACGCCTCAGAGGACGAACTGAGGGGCTCCACCGAGGGCCACTGTCAGAAGACGGGCACAGTGGACATGTTGTGTCCACTGTGAGGGCACTTCAGAGGACGCTTTACTACGTTTTGTCCACCAGGAGGGAACTTCAGAGGACGCTTTACTACGTTTTGTCCACCGGGTGAACTGTCCCTTTAAGTAACTTAAATCCTTAAGTAACTTGTTGATTTTTGGTTTCACGTGGGGGCATGAACCCTGGTTTCCTCACCTCCTCCCATCATGGACTTTCTTTCTTTCTTTCTTTCTTTCTTTCTCCTGCAGACGACCTGTCAGCTGTTTTTATTGTCTGATTCTGTTTACTGGTATTTGTGGCGAACACTCTCTGATATATTCGGTGACATGTTGTGCAGTACGACTCTGTTTCTGGCGAGGGCGGGCTGTGATATTTATATTCTTCTTGGGTTTGAGTCGACTGCAGGTGCAACAGAGGAGCTGATTTGATTTGGGTAATTATCCAGCTGAGAGAACAGCTGCAATACTCAGAGAATCCATCCTCGATAAATAAAGACGGACAAAAGACACGAATGTCTCGATGAGGAGACGAGGACGAAGAAGAGAGGAGACAAAGAAACAAAGGGTGCAATCTGTGCGAATGACCGCAGAGATCATTAATCATTTGTTTTAAGAGAGAACAGACCTGAAACATGATGAAGTGAAACATCACCCTGACCTGAGACACACCTGCACACAGGTGTGTCTTAAAGGGCAGCTCATCACTCAGCGGCTGACAGCTGCTCTACAGCTGCTCTACAGGCCCGCGAGAGGCCATTTTCACACCAATTAGGCTTCTGCTGGCTGTGAAATGAGCCAATGATCGTTCACGAGCCGTCTCACAGGCCGCCAACATGGAGGAGGCGGCGCGGCGTTCAACAGAGAGCTGCTCGCTCATCATCAACTCAAGAGTTAACTGAGATCAATGAAAGAAACGTTTCAAATGGAAAGATTTCACAGTTAATATTGTACAATTCTGCAAAACCCTGTGACTTTATTTATACCTACATTTGTAAAAGTCATGCGCTCAGTATTAAGACATGTGATTGGCTGCCTTAGACCTCCATCTGACTTGGGCACTTTGGAGGGCACCTGACCACATTTTGTTCTCTGGAAGGGAACTTTCTTGTTTTGTCCACTTGAAGGACACTATAGAGGGAACATTACCACGTTTTTTCCACTAGCAGGTAACTTTAGAGCATTTTATCACATTTTACCTGCCTTTGGAGAATTACAACCAGTGAACAAAATATTCCAAGTGATCATCCAAAGAAATAGAAGGATGGAGTTTATGCAGAAGAGGAAGCAGCATGTGAACAGCTAATGTCAACTAAAATGTATTTATCTCTTATTTTTACCTGAAATGTTTTTCTTTTTTGATGAAAATTACAAAGTGATGATAAAAAAGGAATGAAAGAAGCTACAATATCTTTGTATGTATAAAAACTGAACTGATATATTCACTGTTTGAACAAAATATACTGAGGGCCTTGAAAATGAGAGAATATGATAAGAAACGTCGGCCGTGGTGGCAACTTCAAAATAAAAGTGTCAGTGAAGAAGTTCAGTAATGAGTAACTACAGCTGTCAGATAAATGTAGTGGAGTAACTCTGGAGCAGAAGCTCCTCATATTTGGTTTTATTAACAGTCAGGTTTGTTTTCTCCGTCGAGGTGAGTCACTGTTGGACGGACATGAATCATCAGAGCAAACGATGAGCTGCTGTGGTTCTTTGATTCAAATAAAAAAGTCAAAGGTGCATAAAAAATCTCTGGTGTGTGTCTTTAAAGTGTCGATGCTGCAGGAGCTCATGACATCGTCAAGTTTATGGAATCAGATCAGAATCAGTTCTGGGTTTGTTTTTTCTCCCTGCAGACCCGCCTGCTCTGCCTGTAAGTGATCACACTTCATATCATAAAACATCTCCTTATAAAGAAGACTCAGAGAATGAAACTAATTATCTGCTGATCTTTACAAATCAAGACTCGACAGTCTCCACGGAGACACAAGGGCCTAAAAATGTTTTTGAAAAATCGTGACCTTAAAAATCTGAAGTCAAATCAAACTGTGTTTTTGGAGACACTCGAGTCATGAACGACAAAACATTTCAGTGAACACAGATTTAGTGCAGGATGAGTCATCGAGAGTTTTTAATTGTTTTTTAGAAAAAGACAAACTGAAATACCGTTAAAAATATCTGAGAATATCTACAAACTGACTGTACTCAAGTAGAAGTACTGATACTTGTATAAAAACACTGATTCAACAAGTAAAAATGACAAAGTTCAGACTCTGAAATGTCCTCAGAATGTCGTCCTCTGTGACTTTTACATCTTTTGTCTTTAATGTTGTTTTTTTGTCTCGTTACATCTTTTATATCTTTTACGTCCTGTTACTTTTATTGTGTCTTGTTCTGTTTTATGTCTTGGTCTTTTACGTCTTTTTTGTCCTGTTGCATCATGTTACCTCTTATTACGTTTTTTTACATTTTGTTACATCTTTAATGTCTTGTTGCATATTATTTGTCTTGTCTTTAACGTCTTGTTCCGTCTTTGTCATGTTACATATTTTGCATCTTTACTGTCTTTTTATCACTTCGTTACTGTGCCTCCACTTAAGTTGAAATCAGTCCTGATTTAAGGAGCTTGTGTTGAAAATATGCGTAGAACGTACAGATATTTTAAATATAATGTTGGGAGAAAAGAGTACAAATACCTGAAAATCTTCAGTACTTATGTGATAAAAACACTTGATTTTGACTTGATGGAAACTTGCTCCTCCTCATCCTCAGTGTGACTGTGGTTCCTCTGCAGACTGGAACCTTCAGGACGAACCTCTGTGGAACACAAACAGAATCAAAATAAACACACACAAGTAAAATCTGCTCCGTTGTTTCACTGCGCAGTTTCTCCAAACTGCACAGACCTCCCTGCTGCGCTGCTGGCTCACACACTCACACACACACACACACTCTCACACACACACACACACACACACACACAGACACACACAGACACATTGCGCGTCTCTCTGTGCAGAGCAGCAGACACAGTCACCGTCTGTGGACGCAGACAGACACCGACAGCAGCCGGACCGGACAGGTGAGTGCAGCAGCTCTCATCCTCCGCGGAGCTTCTTCATTTTTTATTCTCTTCTTCTGTTTCTTTTTTTCTAAAAACGAGTCTCAGCTGAATTTTCCAGCTGTTTGAGGGCGACACGGAGCAGATGTTACCGAGCAGACACACACAGGCTGATTCACAGAGCGCGTTTCTGCTCGAGCTGCAGAGGAACTTCTCATTTCACCTGCGTGAGAAAAACACGAGATCATCTTTTAAAAATCCAGACTGACTTTGAGTCCACCTGCAGGAGCAGAGGACGGCGGGTTCAGGGTTAATTCTGCTGGATTTCATTGGTTAATAGTTGTTTAATTGATCGTGACTGGACCGTGACAGCAGAGAGCACACTGGTCTCTGATCAATGGTGTTTTATTATCGATAAAATCAGAATATCATTATTGATTTTCAGTCAGTTTCCACACTTCTTCCGGGTTTTATGATTCATGTATATTTTGCAGCAGTTCGGTGTCTTCAGGTTGTTTGTTGCTGGTTTGTGCAGAAACGAAGTGATGAGAAAAAAGAGACAGTTATTATATTATAATAATTTATTATTAAAGATTAAATTAAAGGGCTGAAACGATTAATCTAAATGCAGATCAGCGGGAAATTAATCATCAAGAGTTTAAAGTTATTTTTCTGACAAAACTGCTGTTAAAACTGTTTTATCTGTTTTTACATGTTTTATATCGAGATAAACTGAATATGTTTTGGACTGTTGGTGGGATAAATTATCAAAACGTCACACATACGTCACAATGACGTTTTAAATGAATAAATCTTACAAATTATCCAACAGATTAATAAATAATGAAGATGTATGGAAGAGCATTAGTGCCAGACATAAGTGAAAAACAAAAGGAGGAAAGATTTTTTTATTATTATTAATATTATTGTTTGTTTGTTTTAAAATTATTTATTTATTTATTTGTGCATTTTTAGAATATTCTTAAACTTTTATCGATGTTCAGTGTTACTGTCAGGCACAAGAAAAAATAAAACAGAGGAGTTTCTTTTATTTTATTTTTTATTTTTTAGATTAAAGTTGTAAGTGTATTTAAGTCATCATAGAGAGATAAAATGTAGCTAAAAGATCATTTTCATCCGCAGTCCCGGGGCTCACTCGATATTGTATTCCAACTTTATTCTCAACATTTAACTTTATTTTTTAAAATCTCGCTCGTCTCTTCTGTAAAACGAGCTGAGTTGCAGCCCTGATCAGTAACAGTGTTGTGTTAGTTGTTTTTGTTTTTGTTTGGGGTCACTTTTTTTTAGACTTTTTTCTAAACATTTGTGAATCTTATTTTAATTTGTGGATCATGTGACACTCGTGTGTGTCACCAGTATCGACACTGTTTTGTCTCCGTAGATGCTGACAGCTGACTGAGCATCATCAGACTAATTCACAAATGTGACTGAATCAGTTTATTTTTCATTCACATGTATCAACATGAACATAACAACATGCAAATACAACCAATCAGAGCAACGAAACGTGTGACGTAGCAGCACCTGGTCGCGATTTTTCTCGTGTTACAGTGAAACAGTGACTAAAATATGTTTCTGCAGTGCAGTTAGAGAATCTTAATTCATATTTGATCAGCACAGTTTGATCTGAGAGTCTGAGTCTGAGGCCTTGGACCTGCTGACTGGACATTATGGCGACTTTAAAAGGAAACTGTAAGATCAAAATCAAAAAAAGATGTTGCAGTGCTGTTTTATCCATGTGGATTTTTTTTGGTGTGAGTTGCAGAGTTTTGCTTCTCCACAATATAAAGAGACTAGATGAGACTCAAAGCAGCAAAAAACACCTGTGAAAAATTCAAAACCAGCATCTCTTTCCAAAGAATATTTATATTTATATTTAGTTATAATTCACAGTCCTTTATTTCTGAGCAGTTTCATGTAGGAACAATTTTCTTTCTAGAAGAATGAAAGTATTTCTATTAGATTCTAAAATAGTTCTGATAGATTCTACTGCAGAAAGAAAATAGTTCCTACATGAAACTCTCACGAGGTCTGTGAACTATTTTTTGGCACTTGGAGCAACACAATTAATCTTTTTTTTTCCATAAAAAATGTCCAAATTCTCTGATTTCAGCTTCTCAAATGTGAATATTTTCTGATTTCTTTAGTCCTCTTATAACAGTGAACTGCATATCTTTGCATTTTTGACATAACAAGACATTTGAGGATCAAATTACTAATCGATTGATCAGGAAAATAATCCACAGATTAATCGATAATGAAAATAATTGTTAGTTGCAGCCTTACGCAGGAATAGTGCCCTTTAATCCCATTACATTGGAGAGAAAAGTGCTCTGAGCTCACCTTGCATCAACAGACTCATTTGCAAATGACTGACCAATGAGAGCAGAGAAATGAGTGACATGTGACTTCAAATCTGGACTGATGATACTCTAGAACCCGCCCCTTATTAAATACAGACAGATTCGTCTGGTTCCCAGGTTAGCTAAGTGCTAAAGTGTGTATTTTTTGCACATTTTGTTGCAGATTGTTCTGTTGCTCTAAGATTTAACATCAGAGTTGAGCAGCGTGATGGAGGCTGGAACAGACGAGAGCTTTAAGCAGTTTCATTTGCACTTTGGCACAGAGAGTCTCACTCCTGACGGCAGAGGTTCATATTCAGTGATTTTAGTTGCTTTGTTTCATGACTGGCTGCTCACACAGACTCTGCATGGACTCATTTTCTCTCCTCTCTGTTACCTTCATGGCTGTCTTGTGCCTGCTGGCACGCCTGATTTTCATTTGCACTGTTAAGTTGCCAAACCCGCTGTGACTCCGTATCTAATGATGCTCTCCAGGACTGCAGGACAGCAGAACATCAGTATGAAAGTAGAGTCTCTGCTGCACTCTGTTGCGCAGGTTGTCACTGTGTGTTTTCCAGCACAGAGGGTCGTCTCGCTCTGTTATCACCTGATGACCCCCGTGTCACGGTCCGGGACCACCTCCTCTGGTTTGGTGACATTTGCACTGCAGGACTTGAAGTGTAATTTCACACGGCTGCTGTTTGTGTTGAAATATTGTTACTGACACCTGAGAAACTTTGATTTGTTTATCAGCACTTTATTCCTGTTAGACTGCAGCCTATTAAAGGGATAGTTTGGATTATTTAAAGTGTGGTTGCATGAGGTATTTATCCACAGTCAGTGTGTTACCTGCAGTAGTAGGAGGTCAGCACGCCTCCGGTTTGGAGAAGCAGCAGGAGAACCGGTGTAGGAAGCTAATCAATGTACTGCTGAGGACAGAATCATTTAGAGTATTTTCACCACTTTACCTTCCTGTCAGACAGACTTTTCTGGCTGGAAATCACCGTTATATAAGACAAATATTGCTCTCTCCAAACCAACCAAACTCCCTGGGCAAAATGAGTCATTTTACCTTGCGGAACACAAGAGAGTTTCTGGTCTACAGGTTCCTCAATCAGTGCAATGCAATGCAGAAGTCACACAATATCTCAAACAAGCTGATA
>JAJHUR010123835.1:2415-13619 GCA_027495735.1 Lutjanus campechanus | reverse complement strand
TTTTACATTTTGGATTTTGTCATCACAACCAGGCTCTTTTGATTAGTTAAGTGGGAGAATCCTGTGGGATTTCTCACTAAAATAGGAGCTGGTTGGTGAATCAGATACACGCCAAATTAAACACAGACTCGGAAAACTATTAATTCAACGTCTGTCGTGTGTGTGTGTGGGCTGGTATTTGAGGAGTTGTTTCAGCTGTTACCAAAGTAACTATTTGGTTTGCTGCTTCCTGTTTGGTGCTGGAGAGAGGGCACCTACCATCTGATACTATTAAACATGTTTGATTTTTTGTTTTTGGAAACGTCGAGACGAGAAAAAGACAGGCCTCTGACAGCTCGGACCGAGTTTTATTGATCAAAAAAAGTGGGGATGCAAAAACAGATGTTTGCTCCACCAAGCCTAATAACGCGGATGCAGCTGCTCCAGTCGCTCCGCTGCTTAGGCTCTTTATTCCAGCTACTTGATATGAGCATGTAAAATTTAGAAAACCTTGCAGATGTGCTATTACTGCTCTTTATATTGCTTCAAGTGGAGGACGCTTACGGCAGGAGAGAGACTAGATTGAGTGTTTACCGCCGAAGCCCTGCAACAAAATGTTATTTTGACAAAGCATTAGCTGAAATGGAAAATAGGCCAAATATGTATTGTTGCTCTTCTCCACTTTTCTAAATAGCAGGAAGGAGTTTCAGTTTTCATAGACTAAACCTCTCAAGGTGACTGTTTGGATTCAGTTTGATGCCATAAAAATGTTATTTTTACTCAGGTGCAGCCTTTATTGATTTTGATGCAGAGGATTATACAGGGCACCTTTATTACTGTACCTGTACGGTCCAATATACGTCCAGCTGAAGGCGGCCTGCCAGTTCAGCGTAATGAATATGAATAGTGCTTGTTTTCTGCAGTAATTTGATTTATATTGCCTGTTGAGAGTCCTGTTCATGCTTTGTGCACACATGGCGGATCTCACATGGCAGAAGTATATAAGGTGTCATATTCTCTGTCATATTGTCAGCAGGCATTTGGTAAATAATTTTGGTCAGAATTCAAACCAGTTCTTATTATTACGTCATTATGAGTTTCACCTGTCCCACTTCTGTTTCTTTGCCAGAGGAGCTATTTTTTAATCAATTTGAGGTGTTTCAGTGAAGTTGTTTTTGTCACCTGAGCCATCGACTACGATGTTTTTCTAAATTCCGTAACAGGTAACATTGACATCTGTAATATGAAACAAATGATAACTTTATGCAATAACTGACGATACTTTTTTTCTCTTTTTTTCCATGTGGATCCTCCTCTTCCATCAATTCAAAATCATCTGTCACCGTTTCAGGTAAGAGCAGTACAGTATGTTCTTTTTCACCTGCTGGAAATATGTCTGCACTGTGTGTTTGCTGTAGGCTTGTTTGCACAGTTAAATCCGCGTTGGGCAAGTTTTAAAATGCAGTGTATTATTTATTACTACTTACGTTCATTTGAAAGTAATAAGTTACTTTACAATATTACTGTCTGTGTGGAGTAATGCATTACATTACTTTTGCATTACTTTCAAAATAACCACCATAAAAAGCAAAAAATCTCCCACACACTGTCATCTGCACATGAAATTCAAGATATATTAACAATATTTCAGTGCGATGACCTTCATCAGGTTAATTGCACTTACTTTTACTAAAATTAAAATGAGTAAATCTTGAATTTGCAAGTGCAGAAGAAGCGCAGGAGTCTTTTTGCTTATTATTGTCGACTCTTTTCCCGAGCACATGTCTAGTTGTGGGTGTGCAAAAGTTTGCCTTTGCGTAGTTCATTATTTCTAGCATTCCTCTTCCATCCTTGACCAAAGCTCCCAAAGATGAACTGAATCTCGGCAGTAATTGAGTGTTTTCATGCTTTTTGTGTTTATTTTCTTCACCGACCGCCTCCTTGCCCCTTAAAGGCCAGTAGATGCTTTTTCTAAGTAGGTTAACTCAGCATGCCCACCTCTTTGAGCTGCAATGTCGTGCTGGAAATGGTTATTTCCATCTAGTAATGTCCTGTTAGGTCCTGTAGTGATTCGACTGTCTGGAGCAGAACATTGCCGACCTGTCACAGTCCTGCTGTTTTCCCTGAGAGGGAAATTTAGCAAAAATCTCCCCGGGCCGCCTCGGCACATTGCTCAGGAGGCTGTTAGCGGGGGTGCGATCTCTGCCTGCTTTGTAACCTGTGCACAAGCAGTCACATACAGAGTTTGACAAACCCCAGAGACCTGATGATACCTTATAGCCTGGGAATTAAGGCCTTTTGCAGCTGCTCTCATCCAGCCAGCTATTACAGCATGGTGCAGTAGCATGGTGCCAGCTTTCAAGGACGGTCAGAAGTTAACTTGGCCTCTCTGCATGCAGGCAGCCTGTCTGATTGGCCTCAAGTGCACCAACTACAGCCTCTCCACTGTGTATTAAGTACAGCCACTCCAGCATCAATCATTCTGCCATATACAGGCAGGGAAATTAGGCCATATGGTTATATATATATTATCTTAAGTCCTCCGTAATCATATGTATGAATGGCATGACTTGTATATGATATGTGCTGCTTGAAAATAGCTTGTCCTTGTGGTTTCTGTGTCACAGTCAAGTTGCGGCTAATGGTTTAAAAAGAGCGGGTTGCAGCATCGCTTTGTCGGCTGTTGTCTTAGACGCATTAAGAGTCAATTTAATCCTCTAAAGGCTTTTACACTGTCAGAGAAGTGGCATTCACAAAGTGGCAAAAAGCTCCTTGTCCTGGGTATACGTTGCACAATTTGTTTGCACTTTATTTTACAGTGCTGTAATGACGTAACAAGCTGTGCTTTGTATTAAGTTAGACAAGATCTATAAATAATATGTTCTTTATTAGTCCGCAAACAAACACAGCTGTTCCCTAATTAGACACCACACGCCGAAACGGCACATTAATAAGACGTGACAATCCATACTTGCATCCTGTCGCACAAAAAATAGAAGTAATATGTTCTTTATTAGACAGTATTCGACCCTTGTTACAGAGTAGCCAAGACCAACGTGTATTTTCGTCATCAAATCACATGATCTGCCTACAGTATTACAATAAATCTATGCTGTCACTCATAGACATCCATTCACCTCTAGAATTTTGGCCTTTACTTGGTAGATCTGCTTCACATATTGTTTTAAATGAGGAAGTAGCTGATATGTGTTTTCACTTTAGTTTACAGTACTGTTCTGTGGTGATGTGTCCCGTATTACCATCTAATAAAAATCTAAGAAGAGTCTAATAAATGGTCAAATACTGACCAAAAAAGAACATATTTCTAATTTTGTCTAATTTGATTTTATGTTTTAAAGTATGGCTTGTTGTTGGTGTACTGTAAAATATAGTGAAACTCACATTTTTTTTCTTATTTTTCTGAACCTGACTGCAGCTTCTTTCTTTCAGTGGTTAGCTTGGGGCACTCTGCAAATTCTTTTCCCCACTTTCCAAAAGTTTCTGCGCTCTGGAATGCATCAATAGACCTTCTCCACAGAGGACATTTTTACATGTCCCAGCAGGAAAAGAAAAAAAGAAGGTGTAAATAATAAAATTAATAATGGCAGAATTCCTCAAAGCCGCTTCGGCCTTCAGGGCCCAGGGTGGTATTGTACACGCTGGGTCACTGTCACGCTGCCGCGGCTGTCAGTGTCACAGGCTTGAATAGATCGGAGCCATTGTTAAAGTTATTTTATGCTTTTCCCCGGTATGACGGGTCAAAACGTCTGCTGTGGAAAAAAAGTCCTGTTGCCTCGGTGTTGGCATAGACGGAGAGGTGGAAGGGTGGAAAGTGTGACTGAAATTGTGAGAAGCAGCCTTGAGAGATAGGCTCCTATAGACAGTCTGTGCTCACTCTACATTTTTAAATCAGTCTTCAACACACAGTGGGAAATGTTGCTACCAGTGTGCTCGCTGTGAATGCAATATTTTGGCTTCGAGCTCTCGTATGAATGATTTTTTTGCTGCCCTATACTCCCTACCCTTTACTATGACCGTTGAACTTCAGGGAAAAGGTAAATGCTGTTAAAAAATGTATGCACACTGTGACTTTCTTGACATTGTGAATGACATTTTGTCCAACCATGCACAGTTTGTGTATTTCCACCTTAAGTTCTCTGCGGATACCGTAATGTGAGCGGTTAGAGTCGAGTAATAAGAACCTTGTTATTCCCGTTAGAGGGGTTGAAAGAGCCCAAGTAACACACAGTAAGAGCTGCAGAGGAATCCTGCTCTATTTACTGAAAGAAAGTAAGTAAAAAATCAAAGGATGCATGTGTGGAAATACAAATTTCTTCGCGCTGATGTTCAGTCGGATGCAGAGATGTGCGATAGAATATATAAAACCCCTTCAAAGACCGAAGAGTACAGTTTGATCGTGTTTGCAGCTCTTTGCATTCTTTTGCATCATCATGGATAGAGATGTTTTCCAGAAAAGTGTTTGAGATGGAGATTTATCCTCTTCCCCTCTCCCCCTCCCTATCATACACCCTTTAGGGGGAGATAGTAGGTCAACTGTATATGCCACATGGAAGTGTTACACATCATTTGAAAGCTGCAGATGCAGCTCAGCACTCTCTCCCAAGTGTATTTAATCATAAATCTGTAATAAACATTCTGATTTCTTTAGGCGCCTGTTTAAATTTTGAGAGTTTAGAGTGTATAAGGGCTTTGAACATAATTATGGAAGTATATGATGGTCATTCCCGTGCCCTATCATGTCTTTTAAGTTGTTGCAGCAATTTTTGGGTCGATGCCTTTTGTAACAAAGATTTGGTGCTAAATTTAACAATTTTTGACCACTTGAGAATTGATTAAAAAATGGTCAAAAATCCCTCCAAAATACCACATTAAGACAATGAGACCTTGACGAACACCATAGAAAAATCCATGCTTTGATTTGGTATCAAAAACTTAGATGTTTGGTGATTTTTGTAAGAATTGCGTGTTTTGGTGATTAAATGGTGATATAGGGTTTGGTGCCTAACTTCAGTACTTTTATGGTACTGGCCAAATTGCTTCAATACCGCTGAGTATCAAAAAATGTCATGTCATTTCTATTCATTATGTAGTCCAATACTGTACAGATATCCATCAGTTTCTTCATATTAGTCCAGTTATCCAGGTTGAGTAAAATGCTCAGAGTAAAAACAGTTTCTGCAAATGCTCCCAGCTCTTTTAAATGCTTCTCCATTCAAGTGTGTGTTGTACCATAATGTGTAATGTAATTTTCTTTTTATTAAAATGGATTTGGTAAGTATCGAAAAAAGCCTCATTCAGGGAATCCAAGGTGTCAGTTTTGGGACCAGTATCAAGGGACATTTGAAAATAGCCATGACAATTTTTCCCTTGCCAAATTATAGCCTTACTTTGGAGTGCTATATACTTCCCTTCCAAACAGGTTAGCATGAGATGGTTGGTACGTAGTCATGTGAAGGTTTTGGATTTTTTCTGACTGCAGTGAAAAAGCAGTGACGTTTTACCATGTTTGCCCAAATAATTACATTTTATAGGACTTTGAAGGAAGCTGTCATAAGCGTAGCATCATGTATCATGGGTGCACGGCATGCAATAGAAGACAACAGTGGACTCACAGTGACGGTGCTGCTCAGAAGAGAGCAGAAACTTAAATTTTGCAGTAAGTTGTCAGTGTGGCAGTAAATGTACAGTTCAGGTTACAGTGTGTCAGTTAATAAATGCTGCTCAAGACCAAGAAAAGTCACGTCTGTTATGTCCCAGCTGCTGGAAAAGTGACGGGGGTTAGCCTCGCAGTAAGCTGAGCAGGAAGGGCTAATGTTAAGCTAATGCTAATGCTAGTGCTAGACCTTAACAACGTCTGCTCAGGTGCAATCATATCTCTTTAGAACCTTTGTCATCCAGTCTTGAACTATAGTGTCTTTTTTTTGGAGACATGCTAAAAAAAAATCCAAAATGGAATATCTTCTGTGATTATTTATCAATTTTTCATGTTGAAAACAGCTGTTGCTCTCGTTAGCATGTTGTTAGACATCAACTGACAATCCCATGACACCTCGGGTTGAGTGTTGATGAATCAGAGGCTGTGTTCCTGACTTTTCGTGTGTGCAGCTCTGATCTCAAATGCATTGCTCAATGGAATAACATGAGATTGATCCTTCAAAACAAAATTTGTGGCGATGATGGAAATGAGCTCAACCCAGCGGCATCACATGACCGTGATAATGCTGTGTTGTATTTATTGTCACAGGTACCAGTGGGTTCCTTGGGTCATCTATTTTCAGACGATACCTGTATAATAGCTTTAAAACTGAGTCTGCTTCTGCCTCTGACAGACAGACGCAGACGTGGGCGTCTGCGCAGAGTTGAAGAGGTTAAGAAACAGAAAACTCACTCAGGGTAAAAGAGACGTTAATCTTATTTTTTTTTTTACATCATTAGTTTGAAACCGAATACAACACGTTCGGTCACATAGCAGCGGCAGGAGCACACAATATATCCCCCCAGCAGAACGAGGAACTGTGTGTGACACCGCTTTTACTTCTTGATGAAACAACCTGCACAGTGTATCTGCAGAGTCACCAGGATTGAAATCCCCAGAAGGCATCAGGATGATTGATGCTTCTCTCTCCTGATTGCCTAACTCTTTTTTTTTCTCCCCCAAACAACTCTTGAAGCCTGAATGCAGCCTCGTAATGAAAAGACAACACAGAGAAACAACCGTGACACTAATCTGACGTCACGACTCTGCGCTTCTCGAAGGCTTTTCTGTTTCAAACGACTGAAGAGTACCTTGTAACAATTACGGAGACAGTCAGCGTTGACGTCTGTGTTTTGACTCTTCCTCTTCTTTTGTCTGACTGCCTCTTCTGTCTGTCTTTGTTCCATCAGACAGCTTTGCAGCATAGTGAACCTCTTGCTCTGTGTGCACTGCATCTAATATTTATATGGAGTTTGAAGGCGGACAGCATGCCAAGCAGCCAAACGCCATGTGAAAAGCCAGCGGAGTCTTTATTGAATATATGCAGTGTTGGCAGGCTGGATGTGACACACAGTGATATCACTGCAGAGAAGATGCAAATCTTTGATTCTCAGCCTCTCGCCTCCTTACGTCTGTCTGTTTTCTATTCTTCATCATTATTATTCTCATTCAGAAGGGCCCTACAGCGAACTGCATCCAATAAGAGCTGGCGTTCCAACATTTATCCTTGCAGAATTCAATTACGCTTTTGCCTTTTTGCCTTTCTTTCTCGCTCTCATTCATCCCAAACCTTGAAACCGCTTTTATCATTCTTCATAACAATGCTCCGATATCATAAATCTGAGGCCCCCGTGTTCATTTCACACCATGTTCGGCGTGATTCTGCCCAGGGCGGGAGGGGAGGACACGTATAAGTGACATCAATCACAGGCTGGTTCATCACTTGGCTCGCCCTCGGACAAAACGTTTAGAGGAGAGCAAACGCCGCCGCTCCGCGAGTTGTTAGTGTTTACAACGTGTGTCTGCTTTTCTTTTTAAAGCAGCCTTTTCTTATCTCCTTCGTGCTTTATCAATCTGAGGGGCCCTTCTCTCCCTGCCGCTTTCTTATCTGATCCACGACTCATAAAAGAAAACTGTGCTCCCAGCAGACAATAAGACAGCTTCATTTCAGTGTGTGACTTAAAAGATCTTGGACCTTGTTTTGATGAGGTTTCCTGACTTTCAATTTAAAACAGATTTTTTTTTTTTGTCATCATACTCTTCAAATAGCTCATAAAATGTGGCTGTATTTTAAGCAGAAGCATAACAGAAACATAATGTGAATAAAAACACAATACAGGATACAAAAAGGGTGATCCTTCAGAATAAAATGACACGAGTGGTTCTGACTGAATATCCTACTTATGTTATCAGGTCAAATATTCATTTGGTCACAGGTTAGCGTTAGGAATACAGCTAACATTACAAATTATTTTCATTGTCAATGAATCTGTCAATTATTTTCTCAAATAATCGATTAATTGTTTGTCTAGAAAATGTCAGAGTAAAGAAATCAGAAAATATTCACATTTAAGCAGCTGGAATCAAGAGAGTTCAGAGTTTTTTTCTGAAAAAAAATAATTTAATAATTGATGCACTGATAAATCTTTGCAGTTCTAATCCCTTTTCACATCAAACGTATTTTATTAAATGAATTCACATTTGTTTGTTAGTATACAAATTAACTTTGGCACAAAAAACGCGGTAAAGACATTTATGTTGAGCCGAGGATGAAGCCTTTTGACTTTGATGATGCCCTGATTTTTTTTTGTCCTCCAGTGCCACCAGCAGTTTGATGTTTTTGTCTTTTGTTTTTGAAATGTCACAACAACTTTCTGACGAACAATGAATGAACACAATGAAATTTGCTCCTGACGCTCATTTTTTGGCGGCTCTGGATGAATTGTAACAACTTTGGATCCTCTCGCTTTTCATCTGCAGCTGTAGACATGAAATGGTATGAAAATTTAACATCATGATTATAGTGACCAAAATGATCGTGTTCATCAGTATGATCGCAGTTTGGTTAAATTATGCTGAAAATGTTCCAGTGGCGCTGACCCACACACGCACATTGAAATCATTTCATCAAGTTTTTATTGAAAACCTCTCAACAATTTGAAATTGCATCGTGCCCTTTGCAGTGGTAATGTTTGTTTGTTTTTTATTATGCTGGACAGTGTTTACCACGAGTTGTTCAAAGCACAGAAATCAAACATAGTTTTAATTCTAATTAAATTTAGAATTTTTCATCATAATAACTGTCAGGAATTTTATTCAAACAGGTAATTGTTTCATCCCTATACCTCTGTTGTCAGGTCAGATTTTCCCTTTGTTCAACACTTTGGTTTACGAACAAATACCTGCAAAGTTCAGCCTCAGCTGCACTTTGTGTTTAGTACAAATGATCATGTTAGCGTGCTAACATGCTACACTAAAATGTTGAACATGGTAAACATGAACTTTTTAAACGTCAGCATGTTATCATTGTCATTGTAAACATGCTTGCATGCTGATGTTAGCATTTAGCTCAAAACACCACTATGCTGAACTGAGACTCTTTTAAAAGGACCAGTGTGTAGGATTTAGTGGCATACAGAGGTGAGGTTACAGACTGCCAACGCCTCGTCTCACCCTCCCTTTCCAAGCGTGTAGGGGCTCACAAAGCTCCTATCCAAAGCCAGTGTTCTGCTTGTCCAGTCAGGGCTCTTGCAGATACATGTCGGCCTCTGTGGAAGAAGACCAACACCTTTTGTAGATATAAACGACTCATGCTAAGCTAACGGAAACAACACAATTCTTATCCTCAGTTGATGATACACTAATGAGAACATATTTATGTAGTGTGAGAATGTCTTTGCAAGATATTTGCTGGTCTTGGTGTGCACAGTGTTTTCTCTGAGGATGTAATTGGGCCTTATTTGTACCAGAGGTTCAACTCTTGTCTCATCTGTTAATAGGAAACACCCCAAAGATTTGTTTCTGCAGGAACGATCTGTATCTTACGATCTCTTGGTGAGATAAACAGCATGTCTGAAGCTCTTCTATTTCTTCCATATCTTGACTGCTGACTGACAGAAGTCTAAATCTTGAAATGTGCTTTCCTTTTGCAGCCCTCGCCAGCTTTATAAGCTTCACAAGCTCCTCAGCTACATCAGGCCTGTTTAAATGGAAAATTTGGTACTTTTCATGTGGATGTCCAGTCAGTTTTCATAGTTAATGTAGTCAGTTGAAGCACTGAATTCCTCAGTGCTGCTGCATTGACTAAGAAAGTTGAGTTCTGATTGTCATTGACTGGACATCCACATGAAAAGAGCCAGATTTTCCCCTTAACAAAGTGTATTTCTTGCTATGAAATTGCTCGATAATTTCACAAGTCAGCTCTTTCCATTCTTGAATCTTTTGTATCCCTTGTTGCACGTTGTACGTGTCTGTTATTTAGACTGAGGCCAATTAAGTCAGACTAATTAAACCCAAATAATGCAGTGTTGTAGGTAATTCAAAAGACTTTACAAACACTTCACTCTCAGAGTTGCAGGCATCCTGTTGGTTCTTGTTTGTGCCTGCATCTTGGGCCTGTTTACTGTTTAATATTGAATGTGTATTTTGCCACGATGTGAGTCAACATCTTATTAATGGCTTTGAATAGAACGGAGCAGAAATATGGCTTCATTTTTAGTTCAATTTATGAATGAGACAGTTCATCATCCATCCTTTTTTTTTTCTCCTGCCTGTGTGACGCCTCTATACTTTAAAAGAGAGCAGGTCGGGGGGTCAGTAACCTCATTTGGCTCTCTTAATAACATGAAATAAACCATATATCACACAGAGCTCTAGCTGTCCTTGGCAGGCCGAGTAAATTTCATGCTGAGATAATTACGCTAGTTTTACATTCTGGCAGCCGACGTACAGCACAGTTTCATTATCTTTGTGTTTTCCGAGTGCATTTGATCCGAAGATGGTGAGAAAAGTCAAAGCAGGCCCGAGGTCCAGAGACAATTAGTTAAAAGTCGTTAACACAACAGTGAGTGATGATGTGGGATGAAAACTGGACTCTTGTGTAATGGCGTTTCCTTCGCCGCCTCCCTGCCGGCTAATTGAAAATGTATTTATTCCTCTGAATTAGCGCCTCTCAGCTCTCAGCCTTTCCCTCCCTCCCTATTAAGAAGATTGGCTGCGAGCGTTTAACTTTGTCCGTCCACTTAGGAGTGAAATGGTTTGAAAAAAGACTAATCATCGCTGCCATGGGTTTGTGTCGACTTGATTAAGTGGCAGAACGTCTTTGAAGTGCCAAAGTTTTGATTTCCGCACATGTGCCGGCGTTTCCCCAAGAGGGGCTTTACTGGGGCAGAGGAGGCCACGATGGTGTGTGATGTCGGTCCGTTTCAACAGAGCAAATTTAGTTTATAATTGCCTCTCTCTGTTCTTCCCTCTTCGCTGATGATACCGATTCAAATGAGGAGGGTGGTGACGTTAGAGACATCACACAGTGTGACCTTGGTGGTCTTGAAATTGAGGGCATTTTTCATGATAAACATTTTTCTCATGGAAGTTTGTCAAGTGGTGTAAGGTAGTTTGGGTTTTTTGCAGTTGTTGAACCAATACTTAAAAAAAAAAAGTACAAAATGACAGTTGATGACATTTTTTTTTTTTTAAGTTATTTTTTTGGCCATTTTTTGCCTTTTTATTT